>CM064870.1:47034617-47210230 GCA_032719365.1 Prinsepia uniflora | reverse complement strand
CGATTTCGGGAAGGAAAAAGAGAAAATGAAGATGAATGAAGGATGATGGTGATGATGCATGTGTATATGAAATGGGTCATAGAGTGGATGACAAGTGTCACTCATCCTATATTCCAAAATCCGATATTTGGGCTAATCCAAAAGTGACAACTATACACTTGCCTCAAAAAGCGAGAATGGTTCCGTTTTTGTTCCGTGACCCATAACTTTCCCGTCGAACATCCTATTTCGACTTGCCACTTGTTTGCAGACTCGTAACATCCCGATCTACGTAACGGTCCTCGATCCTCGTGCATTTGACCTCCCGGGTCAGAAGTTAACTTTTTACCCATTCCTAAGGGTAAAATTGTCATTTTACACCGACTGTCTGTAATCAGCTCGAAGAAAAAGAAGTAAAATGCATTTGATTACAAATACCTGAGTAAAGGAAGAGACAATTTGATCCTCGGCGAGGCTGATAGCCTTGGCTTCAAAAGGGGAGGTGAAAAGGTCTGGATGTTTTCGACTTTAAAATTCAATTGTTGAGAACTTGAGATTAGAGTTTGGGAGTTTGAATAAGATTGCAAGAAATTAAAATTTTGGAACAGTTGAGAATTTGAGATTGAATGAGATTGATATTTAACCTTGGAACATGGAATTGGAACATTGAAACCATGCACCTTTTTCTTGGAACTTTGAATAGACTCCCCTTCTGCTCCCCGCTCACCGGTATCCTCCGTCTGAATTATCATTCATCTTTTTTTAACAAAAAAATAAAAAAGACTTAATTTTGGGCCCTATAACATCTTTGGGCCCGGGCCCCTCTTGCCCTCTTAATAATTTAAATTAAACGTGATACAAAATTTTAAAGTTTTAAAATTAATTTAATTAAATTGAAACAATTTAAATGAATTTTCTTTTTCTCTCTCCTCTTAATTTATATCTCCTATACTTAGCCTTTAATACATTTCAGCTCTCTCCCTTCCCTAGCTTAGACCAAACGGCTGCACGGAAAATGTAAAGTCTATGTCTTTCTTTTTTTGAGAAATTATTACTGGTTATTTATACATATATTCTTGGAGATTTTTTGTATTTATACAACTCCTAGATTTCAACAATTACACAAAAACCCCTCAAGAAAAAACCTGAGAATAACTCCTTCATATTTAAAGTTTTATTTATAATGATAAAATTACTCCTTATGAGATAACTTAATCTTTATTAAAAAAATATTTAAAAAAACACGAATTATAATTCACATTAATAATTATTAAAAAAATGTATAATTTTTTATAATTTATGTTAATTCTGGTTTTTTTTATTATATTATTTTTTAATATTATTGAATAAGGCAGAATTTTAGTTTTATTTTTATTTTTTATTTTTTAATGAAAAAAGTTATTTGGTTGTGAGATAGTTTGATCTTTATTAAAGATTGTTATCCAATGGTAACTTACTAACTTTGTCATTTTTAAACATAAGGGGTTATACGCAAGAGCTTTGAAACTTGAGGGGATGTTTGTGTAATTATTGAAACCTGAGGAGGCGTTTTTATAAACGTGAGAAACTTGAGGGGTATATGGGTAAATAGCTCAAATTATCACTGGTGTTCTTTTTCTCACAAAAAATAAAATCACTAATAACCATGCAGCTCCTATATGCTCAACAAAAAAAGATATGTGGGACAATTTCCTTATTTTTTCTAAGAGACGCATGCTAACCCGAAATTTTCTGGTTGAGATCACCTTCTTGTGGAGTAATTCTATTCAGAAGGATTTTTTGATGTTATTTTTTGGGCAAGTGGTAAAGCCCCCAAAATTCTGCAGTAAAATTTACACTACCATAATATTGAATAACGGACATAAATATCTTTGGTAAAAGATAACGATCCTAAACAATAAGCTACTTCCAAGAAATTTATAGATATAAGTTGAATAATATTAAAAGTTTAATTTTTTTGAAAATAAGTGTTTTATAAAAAAAAAAACGCAATTTTAGATTAAATCATAATTACGCTACTAAATATCTATTATGTATAATATTTTCTTTATACTAAATTATCAATAATATGATGTAAATTACAAAGGATATAATGTAATGATCTGCTCACATATTATTATATAAAAAATCACAAAACAAAAATACTTTGACTTGAAAATTAACAATGATTATTATTATGGTAGTAAGTGAAAATCTGGGAAACAATATGAAAGGCAATCACAATCGAAGTGAATACATAAAAACGAAAGGGCCTCCACTGCGAATTTCCATCACACGGACTCGGTAGTGCAAAGCGTTCACATTTTGGAGAGAATTAATAAAATACAAAAGACGCGATGGAGACGGAGATGGAGATCGAAAAGAATATGAATAGGGTTATGGTTTCGTACAATATTATATTATTGTTATAGTCAAATTATCCAAAGTCAAAACCCACTAATCTGAACCATCCAAATTGCTCCTGAGAAAGTCTGTCAGCTCCTTAGTCAACCTCCAAAATCATGCCGTTGACTTTCAATTTAAATATTTAAATAATTAAGTTATTGACTTATGACTTAGCTAAACTTACGACCATTGGATGATCGATCGCGACGACAATCCATCACATCTCAAACAAAGCATGCATTATATATATTTAGGTAGTAATTAATTAGCCATTTAGCCTATTAGTGAAGCTGCGTGTCTAGCATAGTAATATTTTACAGCTAATAATAAAGAACCAATCAGTTAATCTAGTTACAGGAAAGAAAGAAGATACCCAAAACGGAGGACGATTCATTACAAAGTTTGGCACATGTTTGCTAAGGTAGACCTATGTACCCTTTCACAACTCAGGTTCGTGTATCACCCTAGCTTGTGCAGTTGACTTCTAAATTATGTATATTTTTATGTTCATGATTTATCAACTGAATTCTTTATTAAATATTATAAATTAGGTCAAAATGAATCATCATGAATTTTACTATATATTATGTGACAGTGAAAGTACATGAAAGTGGGGTAAGCATTAAAAATGGCAAAAAAGAGTGAGATAGTAAGCACGTTTGGACTTTGGATTGACAAAACACGCATGGAGCCAACAAGATAATAGATTAAGTTAGGGTTAATTTGTACAAAGTATTCTTGTATTTGCATGCGGGTTATGCCCATATCCTGCGGTTTCTGTCAATCAAGTGTGACCCAAAAGCCCCTCACACGCGTCAGCTAGCTCCTCATCAACTCTCTCTCTCTCTCTCTCTCTCTCTCTCTCTCTCTCTCTCTCTCTCTCTCTCTCTCTCTCTCTCTCTCTCTCTCTCTCCGTGGGATGTCACTACTTTGTGTCCTAATCTCTCTGAGTAAGCATCTTTCTGTTTGTCAGCTTGCACACCTCAAGCTTACTGAGATATGACATCATTCTTCACATCCAATAAGATCGACCCAATTAAGCTATAGATCGAAGAGACGTCTGGTTAACTATGTAGATGGATTTGGATTTTATATTAAGCCGACCCCATTAAATATCTGCTATAACATTGGGTTTTTGCTTTGCTAGAGTATACCATTTGGTTACAAATTAATTTAGACTTGGATTTCATGAAAATAGATAATTACACTTTATTAATGACACAATTATAATTAATTTTATATAAACGAGATGATTAAGAAAAATGTTTGCATATTTTTTTATAACTACCTATTTTCTCTTGACATAATTAATTAATATCGTTGTATGCAGGGAGTTTAAGTGTTTAAGTCTTATGGTACATAAAGAATTGAGGAGGGAGTGTGTGAATTGAGATGGTGGTAAAAGAGCATATATATGATTTGTAGTTGAAACCTCAAGTTCTAGAAAATTACTTCGACATTTTTTTATTTCCGAAGATTGTTTGAATTTTGAACTTAGTTATAATAAGGCAATTGGTTATTTGTTAAACCTTTTATCCTTAGTTGTCAAATGTGGAACTAAAAAGATTTAAAAAAATTAAGGTATGTCCTTAGAAAGAAATTGTCAAGATAAGTGTGAAATCAACTCTAATTTAAATACTTTGTAGCAAATAAGAAAGACATTAGATTAGATTTGCACTTTAGTCATTATCATTTCCAAAATTCAAATTCCAACAAAAAAGATACTTGCCTTTACCATTTAGGCGTTGTTTGTTTTTTCTTAAAAACCTGTTTTATTTGAAAACGAAGTCATATAAAAGTGTTTAAGAAAAATGAAAAATCTTGCTTTAAAAAAAAATAATAATGGATTTTTTACAGCAACTTTCAACATATAAGTTGTTTTTGAAAGCTAATTTAACAAAAATTAACAGAATTTTTTATTTCTTATAATATCCAAATTGATTTCGAAAAAAAAAGGATATTTTTTCGTTGTTTTTATTTGTCACATACTTTTTTTCGTAAAGAAATAAACCACCACCTCTTAACTAAGCCTAATCCGCTGCCGCCACCACCACCACCGCATCTTTCACCCTTATCTCAACCTCCTTTACCACCACCTCGTCCCCTAACCTCCACCTCCTCCACTATCACTGTCGTTATAGTGGTGCCACCCTACCACCACTTCTTAGTTGCCTTACCTCTACCTCTTTCACCTGTACCCTTCACCTCATCCTCCACTACATGCACTACCTCCACTACCGTCATCACCGTCGCCGCCACCATAGTTGCCACCCACTTTCACTACTCCACGTACCCTCCATCTCCACCACCGATTCATCCACCCCTACCCACACCACCTCCACATCTTCTACTGTCTATTTTTATCTTCATTACCACAACCTCTGTCACCTCATCCACATCCACTTCTTTTACCTTTGCCTTCACCGCCACAACCACCACAATCTCCTTATCCAGTCATACCGCTATCTCACCACACTTACCTCCTACACTTTTCAATATTATGTTCAATCATTATGCAAGTCTGCAACAATTTTACACTAAAAGTTACCAAACACTTTAACATTAATTTTCATACTAACAACAATTTTTTTTAAAAAAAAATTATTTATAAAAAATTTAAGTATCAGTTGTAAGAAAACATAGGCATAATCAAGTTTAAAAAAAACATAGTAATACCAAATAAACAAATCCATTTGTTCAGTCTATGACATAAAGTAACAAGCAAATACATTTATTGACTAGTTTATTTTTTATTTGACGAAGTACTATCAAATAATATAGGTAGTTAAATAATTTTTTTTTATCAAAATGAAAAATTCATTATAATAAGTAACCGAAAATAATAGATTGTAGTGTCAATATAAAATCCAAAAGGCAACTAAATTGACAAACCATAATGGCAATATTAATGCAGAAAAATGACACCATAAGAAGCCACGGTCATCAAATTTATCACATATGCGATCTTAAAAAAAATCTGTAGAGCATTAGTTGAATGAAGAAAATTTGATTTTTAGCGATCCAACTGCGTATAAAAACGAATAAATAAAGATAATATACATATGATTAAAGATCTTATTCTAACTATGGTGACTAAAAAAATAGAAGATATACACTCCTCCAAAAGTATGGCATTAGAGAAAATTAGAAATTTAGAGGGAATAATTAATTTGAGAGAGGAACTGGATTGAAAAAATAGCTAAACAAGAATGATTGTGAGTTCATATCTGAGTATGGTTTCGACCAACATTCACCATAAAGACTCTTATGACCAACTCAAAAGAAAAAAGGGAAGCAGTATAGGGGGGAAGAACATGTTCTTTCTCCTCCCCATTTCGCGAATTCACTTTTACATTGAGAGAGAGAGATTTTTGGGTTTGATATGGGTTGCCCCTTTCTTGATTCGCTTACTTTTTAGGGGTTTGAGGGTTTCTGTTTCCGAGTTCCGTTCACAGGAGAGAGAGAGAGAGAGAGAGAGAGAGAGAGAGAGAGAGAGAGAGAGAGAGAGAGAGAGAGAGAGAGAGAGAGAGAGAGAGAGAGAGAGAGAGAGAGAGAGAGAGTGATAGATTAATTTTATTTCAGCGACCTAGGGTTTTCAGATTTCAATTTTAGTTTCAAATTGAGGGTGAGACTCGAGATTTCGAGAGTGTGAGAGTGAGACTATGACTCTGTGAGACCGTGTGAGACTTACTTTGGAAACAAATAAATAAAATTGTATTAATAATTACTAATTATGCTTTTAATTAAATTAAAAAATAAATAAAGAAGACAGTTTGTTTTATGGGACGATTTTTTTCTGAACTGGGGTCGAAATTGTATAGACTTGAACCAGTTCAATTTTTGAATAGTATTGGTTATCCTTTTGAATTTTCTATCCTTTATTATTATTATTATTGGGTGTAGTCTGATATGATTTTGATTTTCAATTCCAAATTCCCAATGCTAACTATATGCACACCAACATTGAAGCATCCTCCATTGTATGATATCTTCCTAATGATCCAATTGCATGTAATCAATACCTACGGGTACACAGGCTGCAGCAGTACACCCACTAACTAATTAAATCCTACTAGAACGAGTACTTCTCCTTCTTGTTTCCCATGTTCATCAATATACACTGTTTAGTTTTTGTCTCTCTTTCAAATAAAGGAAAAACAAGCGAATTAAGGGCGGGTTGACAACTCTAGCCATGGTTTTTCTTTTGTTAAATTTTAATGCTGAAAGTAAATGTACAATATATAGAGAAAATAACAACGAAAAATGTAATAAGCGGAAACTAAGAATTAATTATGATGAGATAGATGAAGAATAAACACGCGTATGAATATTGATAATGTACACCTATAAATAAAATTTCAAAACTAAAAATAACAAATAATTACGGCAAGTTAAAATAAAATAACATATATAATACTTAACAAAAATAATTACAAATTTTTAACGATCAATGAGATTTCAAGGCTCACCATCATACATGTCTTTGTTGTTTTGCATTTTATATTTTACGTGTTTTTTTTTTTTTTGTCAAATAGTTAGATTGAGTGGTATTTGTAAGTAAACGTAAAAACGTGATGAGTAATGGAAGTGAGATTATGATGTAAGATTTAATTGAGGGGGGATATTTTTGACGAATACGATGGATGGCGAACTGGAGATGGTGGATGTTCGTGTCATGTATCTGTGTGTCCATGCCTCATGTCTGTCTCCGGGTGTGTGTGTGTTTGGGTAGGCCAAATGATTAAGATGACGAAGAAGAATATACAAATTAATCTGTCATTTTCAGGGCTCTGACTCCTAGGGTGGCTGGAATTTTGAATGAATGGGTCCCGCCTGTCTTCGCACGCTTGCACGCCTCCTGGACCCCACTCGTTGACCCTTGCTTCCCAAAGTCATAATAATAATAATTATAATCAATATATTATTTTCTCATTATAAATCTAATCTAATCTAATGCCCTGCCGCCTCTTCGTTCTACCATCGTCCAAAGTTTGGCATCCTATTCCTATATATGCATGTGCAATATCCTATTAGTTGCACAACATCATCATGAATCGGCAACTACCAAATATCTTGAGTTACACATTGAATATGTTCATTCACTACTATAAATTATTTATAATAATATTCTATTTTAACTCGCATGTTGAGAGAGGGGGATTTCACATAGACATGATTGTGTCAGAATCTGAAATCACTGGCCTACTGGAGGAGATTTCACAACCATCCTTGTGTTCCTTATTTTCATAAATTTTAAATATTTTAATATTTATTTCAAATAAAATATTTGAATATTTATTAAATTTAGAGATCCAAACTATCGAAATTCTAAAGTACAAAGTGAATTAGGGGCTTACTAAAGCTACTCAAAATTTATTTAAATTAAGAGATTCATCTTGTGAAGAGGGCTATGATAATCATAATAATAAGCCTTACAATTCTTGGTTTAAATTGGTGTAGAATTCTTCCACTTGCATCATATTATGATTGACTCATAACAACGAACGTACAACATACGCAAACTTCATTTCTACGTCATCAGTTCAAACAGAAGTAACAATTCAAATGATGTGTGGTAAATAATTCCACAAAACTTTTTTTTTTTTTTTTTGCTTTCAAATGAAATTTGGTATTTCTACGTTTTTTATATATTGTTGAAGAAAGTATGAGATTGCGACAACTAAAAATAATATTGTACAAAAATGGGTAGTGCAACTTAGTTGGTCCCATTAAACTCTTACGGGAAATTTCAATATGGTCCGAAGAAAAAAAATCCACATATATATCAAAGTAGTTACAAGAAGGTAGAATCTTACAAAATGATTTTGGAATAAATTTCTAATTCGTCAATCACAAAATGCAAGGAATTATCCTTGTTAGCTTATTAATATTATTAAGGAATTCAAGAGGAAAAATTGATCAAATGAATTCAAGAGGAATTCAATTAGCTAAACCATGGACTTATTGTGGGAGTGAGTCCTTAAGGCTTAAGCCATAATTTTCAGGTGATGCGACACTTTGACCTTTTTTTCTTCTTCTCTCTCTATATATATGTTTGATATTTCAATTGGTTGACTTGTGATCAATTGATCCAAATCTCAATCCTTCTTCAACCTAAGTTCTAAAAAATAATAAGATTTTTTGTTTTTGTTTTTTAAAGCAAGTACTTCATCTATTATAAAAAGGAAAAATAACTCAACGGTTGAAGTGGCTTTATTAAAATACTTTGTTCGGAAATTTCACTTCACATTAAAATACTTCACATCTATTATTAAAATACTTCACATTAATTTTATTATACAACACTCTATATTTTTTAGTTTATTATCTTTGTTTTAATTAATACTTATATTATTAACTAAATATTTAATAAATTAAATAATTTATATAATTAAATCAATACATATAATAACTTATATAACTAAAAATATATAAAGATCTACACACAAATCTACCTAAACGCTCAGCCATTATGCAGCGCGGTTACTCACCTTCGAGCTCTTAGGCGGACTAGGTGGTCCCCATTTTGAATAGTGATGTAGATACATATGAGTATTATATACATGTAGATTCGTATTTTTCAAAAAAAAATTATCATTTTCATATGTTTTTAATTTTTTATTTAGAAATTAAAAAAAAAACTATATACACTTGTACGCATATATATATATATATATATGTAATTACATTCAATACATATAATTATCTATAATATTAAATATCACACATAAAATTCACGTATTCTATACATACTTTAATATATATATATATATTACAAGGAAATTAACATACTATACATCAAATTAATAACGGTAAAACTTCATATAACGGTCAAAAAAACTATTATATCAATTAAAAAAATCTTCCAAATCTTGTGTGCACGTATTTTTCATCTACGATACTCATCTACAAACTGGTACTAAGTAAATTTGAGAATTTGAATGAGTTAGAGGAACAGTATTGATATCATTATTAATTTAATTTACGTGGTTTAAAGAACCGGTAATAGAGATTATAATTTTTTTTTTGGATAATATTTGTAACACACATTTCGTATCATCCTTTCGATTGATCTAATTATCATTATAGATATTTCATAATCAAAACCAACCAACTCTTAAATCATTCAAGATTATTTACGCAAAAAATTAACAAAATTGGATATAATTTAGTCATTCATATGTATCAATTAAATGGACAATTCATTATGAGAATCATAATTGTTATCTAACCCATTCATTTATTTTCTAGACATAAATGACTAAACAATCACCAATCTTATTGTTTTTATATGAAGATGATCTTAAAATAATAATTTAGAAAACAAAATTATAATATATATATAAATACAATTCGATAAATTGTCACAAGGTGAAAAGGATAATATGAAGAGATACAAACAAAGTGTGATGCAACTATTATCCTCTTTTTTTAATAATCAATATGGAGATTAGTAAGATTGTAGGTTAAAGTTCTGTAAGGTTGTAAAGCTTTTATTTTTCTATTTTTTATATGTGTTTCTTATTAATATGTCGAAATGAATATCATATATTAATCAATTCTTAATTTTTCTTGATAATGGATATCTGTTATCACTCGTGCCCAAAAAGTGTCGTAGAGGAATATGGGGTCATGATTCAGTGGCTCGTGTCTGAAGGAGTAGATTTGTGGGGTGTTGGAGGGATCTACTTGCTGGTTGAATGCAGTTAATGTTGGCAGTGTTGGTAACTAGTGCGAAAGAGCTAAAAGTTGTAAGCCTTGGGCCTTGGTGTCGCGGTCCTCCTTAGATGGGCTGGTCCAGTAGATAGGTCTTTTAGCTGCCTTCAAAGTAGGCGTGCCACTTTTAGAAGCTTCTATTAGACATTGTAGAATGGGTTCTATTTGAGGCACAAGAACCTTCGTTATAATCAAGTGATTGTGGAACAAGCAGACATCTTACTTACACTTTTCTTTTCTATGCCTTCTTCAAGGAGTTTAATAATTTTTTGTTGCACCTAGTCCATGTTTAGTTTTGGCATGTTCATGTTAGCAACTTGTTATTTTGTTAGATGAATGTTAGACAAATCAAGTCCTTCAAGTCAGAATTATGATATTGGATTAGAACATGAAGATTGGTTGATATACCCCAAATACCTAGATCAAACTTGAAGAAACCAATTGTATTGAGATGGAGGTGAAGTATAAACACTTAAAAAGTAAATTCTTAAATACTAAAAGTGAGTAGTAAATTACGAGTGTTGTAAGTAAATTATTTCTTTTGCAGATGAGCCTTGGACAGGCAGGTTGGTCGAGAAACCATCAACTGGATAAGCATCAGTTGGAATCATGTCATAGTTTGGCAAAGTAGTCAGAGTGACATCATTACGTTGATGTGTGGATGTATGGATGTCTCAAAGACTAGTTTCGGGGTTGTCAAAATAAGTTGAGTGATAGGTAGCCTTGAAAACAAGTCGTGAAAGTAAGACAATATGAGGTTGGGTGGTCGGGATTTGAAAGTCTTCAAAGTAGAATTTGGGGTGCAAGTTGGAATGAAAGAGAGTTTTTGGTTCTTAGAGTAAAAACTGAGAAGGGTTGAGAGGAGATTGAATCTTGATACTAAATTGAAAGAAACGATTTTTACCAAAAAGGCAAGTTTTTTAGAACAAATAAACTTTTTAAGGATTTGTCGTTGTTGAAATTGATTGAGTTTGATCAATTTTTGTGTTGTTTGATTAATTTGTTGGTTGTCTGAGAAGAGGGTTTCTTCTCATTTTATAAGCAGCACGAGAGCGAGCTTGGTCAACACGTGCATCCATGCATGGTCCTTCCTCACGACGACTTCATTGCATACCTTCCCTTTGCATTCTGATGGTTTTCGGCGCCTTGTCTGCATGATTGTGCCAATCACGCTCTTGTTTCCTCATGATCTCACGAAAGATGCGAGTTGAGATGGATTTTGGAAGGATTGAGTCTTTAATTTGGCGAGTCTCTTACTTTCGGCCTACAATGAAAATTTTTCAGGTGTAAACAATTATATTTATTTTTTAATTCACATTCAATTATCAAATTTGCAGAAGAAAAAATATATAATTAGCGATGGAGCAATGGGCGTATTCACCCAAAAGCGTTTTCCGTAATATATGTTGTAAAGACCTGTCCCGAATATCAAGATCATATATTAATTAATTATGGATTTAGACTGGCTAATCGAGGATTAATCGAAAGAAATCGGACAGACGATGCAAAATGACCGTTTTACCCCTAGATTGGGAAAAATGTTGACTTTTGACTCAGAGAGTCAAACGTACGAGAACCGATAACCGTAACGTAGATCGGAACGTCACGAGTCCGTAGACAGGCAACACGTCGAAATCGAAGGTTCGATAAAAAAGTTATGGTCACAGGAACGAAATCGGGGATTTAACACCTCGGGAATCCGAATAAAATATTAGTTAAAGCTAATTGGGCAGATATTTGTGTGAGGCCCTTGGATGAGCGACAAGTGTCACTCATCCCATGACTTGGAACCCCCAAAACGTGGATCTTGTCCATTGGTCCAATTATTTAAATGGTTTTAACATCACTCCTCTCTCATCTCTCACCTCCCAGCCGTCCATCTCCTCTCAGCTCACTGATCCCCACCCTCTATTCCATCTCATCTAATTCTTCATCACCATCAAACTCTATCTCTTTCTCGATATCTCTAAAACCCGTGAAGAACACAAAACCCATACCCAAACTCATTAACCGTCCAACCCAAACAAACTCAACTCAAACCCTTACTAGACTGAACCTAGGAGAAGGCTAGGACGCCAGAGGAGTGACAGGAGGACTCATGGCAGTGACACGATGACGATAAGCTGGAAACCCGAGAAACCCCATATTTTCTCATTTTCGAAACCACCAACCGTGACGTGTATGGGTTGTTTTTGTGTGTTAGGACTTGCTCTAGGGACAAAATGAAGAGTTTTGAGCTTGGTTTTGTGGACGCAAGAAGCAGGAAACGGGGGAGCTCATGGTTGAGAATCTAGGCTACGGATTTTGAGATACAGGTAATGATCTCGTGTGTGTTTGTTGTTTTTGAAGCCATAGAACCCTAGAGGAGGATTAGACGATCATGTAGGTGAAAATCCCGTCGAGAATGGTGGCCAGAATTAGGAGAACCGACCGAGTCAGTCCGCCGGTTCGGTTGAACCGGACCGAACCAGTGAACCGGTTCAGACCAGGTTTGCTGAAGGTTGACGATGAACAGTACGTGGCGCGTGGGTTTCACGCGCAGCCGCTTGCGGCGGCGCGCATAGCACTTTTGGGTCAAGTGTTCAACATGACTTTTAATCTATTTGATGTAACGAACATTTTGGGACTCGTTTCGTGTCAATCAACATCGTTTCAATATGTTTCGGGGTGTCTGAAGGTATGGGATCGAGTTTAAAAATAGTTAAAAATTCGGGAAAATTACGGGGCTTTAATGGGAGGTTAATGAAGAGGTTAATAACCCTCTAGTATGATTTAGACAGGTTTGGAAGTCCTAGTGATAGTGTTGTGGCCCAGGAAGGCTTATGGCACGTGTATCGAGGTGGCAACGTAGGACGGCCTGTGAGTGGACTTCGTTTTCAAAACTATGATGCATGCATAACTATTTTATATTTTTTACATACGTGATTTCTATGATGATGATTGTAGCACTGGCGGTTTACATGATTACACGTATTTCGAGGTAATCCTGTATTTACACGTATTTTGAGGTTTACGAGTTTATACTATTGCTATGTGACTGTGAGTTCAATAATGGTTCTATGGCATGGTTTTGGTTTTGGAAAGATAAACTCGGGCATGAGACCTATTTGAATTATGTGATCGGGCCTGGGGCCCAGTTGGTTTACAAAATCGGGCTGAGACCCTTTTGAGTTATGTGATTAGACCGGGGGCCCAGTGGTTTACAAAATCGAGCATGAGGTCCACTTGATTTTTATAAATGTGATTTCGGGTCTGGGACCCTATGTTTCATAAACGTGATATCGGGGTCGGAGACCCTAAATGGATTTGTGATGTTTTATGGAAATTCCGGGCAGGGCCCATTGAGATGTTTTGAAATGACTTGTAAAACTGTTTTTCCATATACCATCTTGATACGAGGATATGTGGTGGCCTCCTCCAGGTGTCTGTGACACTAGGGAAGTCACGGTGCATTACCTGCAAGGGGTCATTATACGGAGCTACCAGACCCTATAGTGACTTAGGAGCAGGATTGCTATGATTAGACGTCTGGGACGTCAGACATCTGGGATGTCAGAGATATTGATCCAGAGAGACCCCGAGTAGCACGAGTTGCATATTACCATGAGATATGATGTCTGGGACGTCAAACGTCTGGGACGCTAGGCATCTGGGATGCCGGGGATGGTTATATAGTAAATATGGATTATTGGATCTATGAAGTGGTTTTTCGGTCGGATTTGTGTTTATGGATTTGTGCGGCGGCCCACTTGGTTTTGGATTTACGGTTTTTAGGCTAAGGTGCTAATAGTTTATTTCAGTAAATATTTTGATTACTGGTTTTTGATGCATGCATACTTTTTAGTGAAGGGGATAAATATCTTTATGAAATGTATTTTTATGAACTTATTGATTTTCATCCACTCACAGTTCTGAATGGTTTTATTGCCCTTCAGATTGATCACGGATGTGGGCTGTAGCAGAGACCGAGACATTGCACTCCTCCACCAATCCTAGCTCGCTCTGGAAACCCCGTATGGGCTGAGGTACGTATTATCCCTTGTCTGATGAATGGAAAAGCTTTGGTGTCCTAATAATTATTTTCACTTAAAGTTAATCGAAGGAAAAGCTTTCCATTTGACAAGTTTATAAATTATAAATTTATATTTCAATAGTAGTAAGCTAGAATAGATAAAAATGAGAAATAAATAAATAAGTAAATTAATAAAGCATTAAAAGACAAAAGATCGAAGAGAATGATGAATGGAAAGAAGAAAAGAAAATGAATTTGAAATTCAAAGTGAAGTTGTCGATTCATTTGTCTAATCACCTCCTCAGATGTCAACCACATACAATATTCATCTTCCGGTTAATTACTTGTTTCATTCCCTTCATTCCCTTCATTCATCAACTCTCAATATCTCAAACGCTTCAACTTCTCACCTACTGCGAATTCAAATTCCCGTATCTATTTTTTTATATAAATACCACCTGATCAGGAGATGCAGCGAACCGCTTTCATAATTCCATCATCATTTTATCAAACTCTTTACTCCAACAACACAACAATTACAAACTCGAACTCGAACTCAAACTGTTCAAGTTGCAGCAGCCATGGCAGATGATCACTTTCAGGCAACTGGCAACTGGTGGGACACCTCTTCATCATCAAGAGCAAGGTTCGAGACCGGGGCATCGCCTCCGTCTTTGGGAACTTTTGGATGGCAACAAGAGATGGTTGACATCAAAGCAAGGTCTTCTATGGATTCCGGTTCAGTTTCCGGTACGTCTTCCATGCTCTTCCAAGATACACACAAGTTGCAAGAAGCCCCGGACTCCGCCGCCTCCGGTGACCCCAACTTGCATATGATGGGTTTAGGGCTTTCCTCCCATGCCACAGATTGGAACCAAGCCGCCTTATTGTAAGCGAGCGCTAGCTAGCTGCTTCTCGAAAATTAACTACATATATGTGTAAATTCATCTTAATTATTTGTGTTCAGTTTTGTCCATGAAATTAGAATGAGAAACATTGTATGATTTGGTGATGTTTAATTGTTGCATACACGTACATGCAGTCGAGGTGGGAAGGCGGCGGAGACAAGTTTTCGTTCAATACTAGAAGAAAACATGAACTCGAATACAAGCTTTGATCAAGAAGCTGAGCAACAGCTGCAATGGAGGGACAAGTTGTTTGGCGGCGATTCGTCTAGCAACGAGTTTAAGCAGCAAACGAACCGGGGATTCTCTTTGGATCATCATCAAACACAGTTTAGTCCTCAATACAGCTCCGGCGACAGCACGGTGACATGCCAAGGGATGGCTTCTAGCTTTCAAATGGATTCAACGGCTGCGGCGGCGGCGGCGGCGGCTTTGTATGGAGGGAGCCCATCCACTATATTGCAAGGACTATTGGGACCCCATCATGATAGTAGTAATAATAATCAACAGCAGCAGCAGCAGCAGCAGCAGCCGCCTAATTCATCAGCCTCCATCTCCATCAATAATTTCAGTTATCATCACCAACCAAACTATGGGATTCCTAGTAATTCGAGCCATGAGGTGTTGACTTCCTGGTCTAAAGTCCCTCAATTTCTAAGAAAATCACCTCCCAAACCTCATAGCAGCCATTTACAATTTTCTAATATTGCTCAATTTTGGAATGCACCTCATGAGGCTGCCATGAAAGATGTCCGCCCGGCCACCGGCTTCCTGATCCCCTCCTTGCAGCCACAATTTCCCGCGGCGCGATTCGATGAAAAACCAAAGGTACGTACGTACTCTATATTATTGTCAACAACATTGTATGTGGATGTGGAAGCAAATAACAATTAAGGTGATGGTTGGGGTTTTAATTAATTATGATGATGGAAGTGATTTAAATATTGAGCAGAATATATCTGAAGCTCAGGAATCGGGTGCAGTTGGGAAGAAAAATGGGAGTGAAGCAGCATCAAAAAGGGCTCGGAATGAAACCTCATCACCTTTGCCAGCTTTTAAGGTACCCTAATAATTATATATATTAATTAGACCAAAAAATGAAACCCTTTTTTTTTTTTTTTTTTTTTTTTTGGTTTTTGATTGGGGCAAGAGGGGGATGAGTTTGTGTGTGTTAAAAACTTTATCGATCTTTTATATATATCATAAACATATACAAACATGGATGAGTAGTTAAAGAAGCTTTGATATATGATCATAGGTGAGGAAAGAGAAGATGGGGGACAGAATCACTGCCCTCCAACAATTGGTTTCACCTTTCGGAAAGGTAATAAATTGAACTCCTTAACGCTATCTTTCTCCTTTACTTTCACATATTTAAAGATTGAGCTATACCTTTAGGCTATAGCTAGCTGCCTATACTAGCTAGTACATATAACATATATGTTTATATATATATATATATATATATATATATATTTAGTTAGTGGACTACGTACTTACACTTAATTTTTATACGTAAAAAAGAACCACTCACATTGCGTCTTGCTTAAATAGAGAACAAGTCGGATTATTGCGTATTCATATAAATCATGTCTATCTTATTGTGCTTGTCAGACTGATACAGCCTCAGTGCTCTCTGAAGCGATTGAATATATAAAGTTCCTCCATGAACAAGTTAATGTAAGTCCCATGAAGCTTCAATTCACAATGCAAGCCATTCTTACGGCACAAATTAAAATATGGCTATAATTAATGTATTTTAATTATCTGAATATTTATAATTATATATCAGGTTTTAAGCACCCCATACATGAAAAGTGGAGCTGCCATACAACACCAGCAGGTGCATTATATTCTCCTATTCAACAAACATTAATAAATAAGTAAAATATACGCCCAATTAGTACTTCTTCCAATCACTTTATCATTGGGACTTAATAAATTAAGTAAAATATATTTATATATATATATATATATATATATGTTTATTTTGTTGATGCAGAATTCTGATAAAAAGGACCCTGATCAGGGTCCAAAGCAAGACCTTAGAAGCCGAGGGCTGTGTTTAGTACCGGTTTCAAGCACATTTCCGGTGACGCATGAGACGACGGTTGATTTTTGGACCCCTACATTTGGAGGAACTTTCCGATAGAGATGGGGCATAAAGAAATGGTAAAGTTGCGTCTGGGCTCTGATATATTTATACATCGAAACCCTAGGTTGGGGAGGAAGTTATGATGGTAAGATAAATGAAGGAAACAGAGATATGCCACGTATATATGTCTGGTCTGGGATGGAAATTGGAAAATAAGCAATAAAATTGGTGAGAGGGAAGGAGATTTGAATGGCACTCCAAAGAAGATGGGCCAGCTACAGGCTAAATGATCCAGTTTTGGCCACTTATTTGGGACCAATTGGGAGCATATATATAAATTAATTAATTGTTGTAATATATGATAATCATTCAAGAATTATGATTACACCGGTAGCACTAGCATTAAGAATAAGAACAGGTGCTGATCAATTTAGGGAAACTTCTTAGTTTAGAAAATAGATTTGAACTTTTTTTTTTTGTTTGGTTTTTGGTTGGGTACGTACGTAAGGACCAATCTTCTCTCATAGACTCCAAATTCCCGAGCAACTCTGAAGTTAATGCATAGGCGATCGAGGGAAGATTAATTTGTTCTTAATTGAAGCTGATCGAGCTAATGATGATTTTGCTTATTTATTAATATACGGAATGAAGAAAAAGGAAGTTTGATTCCTAGCTTGTTTCTATATTGTGAATAGAGGTGGCAGTGGCTTTAGTTTAAGAGAAAAATAAGATGGAGAAAATTTGGAAGTAGTAATCGAAATGAATTTAGAAGAAGATGGCATTTGATTGGAGATCTCACTTTTTGATTTCTTTTCGTGGTGGGAATATGTTAGTGGAAGTCAGAAGACGACCCACTGCACTGTACTGCACTGCTCCTCAGCTCCTTTTAATTATCAGGTTACTTTTAATTATCAGGTTATTAAATTTTGCAATTGTTTTGGGATATTTTATCTTGCTTTTTAAAATTTTGAAATTAAATTTGTTTGTATATATATATATGTATTTTTCTTCTTTAAAATTGTTAGATGCTACATATGAGTCATGATATCATGTGTGCTTTTTATCGAGTGGTCACATTGAGGGGCTTTGATTGGAAGGTAAACCGTTCTTCTTTCTCCATCCATGGATATATATATATATATATATGTGTGTTCTATCCTCCATCTCTATAGTCTAAATTCCGGAAATTATGAATGGTCCCCCTCTCCCCTCTCTTGCATCTAACGTGACGGGTTTTAATTATTTTTTATTATTTATTATCATTGTTTTATAACTTTATTTATATATGAAATACTAATCAATTACTCCGTACATTTGGGTTCTGTTATAATTGGCTTTTCTTTCTAACGTTCGAAACAAATTTATCAATTTGGAATTATAATATTCTATATATTACTGATGGAAAAACGTATTTGATTATGAATTAGATTTAAATTTATAATATTTATGATTACCAATAAGGGTGTGAAACGTTTTCCGTAATGATTAGAAATCGTTTTCAATTATATCTGCAAGTTCCTTTTGTTCTATAATATATTTAAGAAAAACTGTAGCATACGTCTCTGAATTTTACATTAATTTTAGAAAACGTCCATAAACTTGACTTTTATATTTTTACCGTGCCTTAAATTGTTCGAAATAGTATAAATTGTCTCCCTATTACAAATTTGGTTAAAAATGGCACGTGCTTTACACGTGCATGAACAATTGAGGACAAAAGAGCTTTTCACCTCTCTCCCACAATTTTCCCTAAATAGCCTTCATCATTTTGTCATCTCCGTCCTCATCGTCTTCGTTTTCTACGAACTGAACTATGGATCTCCAAAGGACTGCACACTTTCTTGCACATCATCGCCCTCATCTTCGTCTTCTTTCTTGTTGACATCATCGTCATCCTAATCCATATTGTCGTCATACATCTTCCACTTCTCAAATTTGGGTAGGGTCGGCCAAGAGGGGGGCTCAAGGGGCACAAGCCTTGGGCCCAAAATAAATCCAAAATTATTAATATATTTTTTATAAATAAATCACACAGATAAATAAATAATATAGAAATATGTAAGTTTGATGTTGATTCAAGTTCTTTAAATAGTGAGTTCTTATTTGAAGACTAAATACTTATATTGAATATGAAAATTCTA
This sequence comes from Prinsepia uniflora, assembly GCA_032719365.1. Lineage (NCBI taxonomy): Eukaryota > Viridiplantae > Streptophyta > Magnoliopsida > Rosales > Rosaceae > Prinsepia > Prinsepia uniflora. Next base: position 47,190,997 of record CM064870.1, on the reverse strand, counting down.
GTCCGATAGTCTTGAATATGAGCATTTTCATCTATGTACAAATTAGAAATATAGATTTTTTTTTTGTTTTTGAAATAAATATAATGTTTTTTACATGAGTTTTTTTTTCTTCGTTAGGAATTTTGTCCCAATTAATAGGTTTTTTTAACAAGATTTTAACGGAATCTCATAGTATAAAAATGAAATAATTAATACATAAAAAATTATGTTTTTAATGATTTGGTGTGTGAAGTAAGAACACATTTATATTTTTTACTCTGAGTCTTCAAATGTTTGGATTGACCCTGAATTAAGGGCAATTCTTAATCCTACGGTGTACATTAGTTAGGGTTTCAAACAAGATTGACGGACTTGAGGGAGGGTTCGATTTGGGGTTCGAGGAGATCAAACCCTGTTACTTGAATGGTTGTGAACATTCAACACCTAAGGCCCTAGTGCATGTTGTTCATTTGTTCATTTCCTAGGCGGCTACACCCTTCGTCGACTTTCCGTCTCCCCCCTTTTCTCTCAAAATTAAAAACCGAGATCCTATATGACAAATCTTAGTCAACCTGTTTCTTGTCTCTATATGACAAATCTTAGTCAACCTGTTTCTTCTCAGTCTCAAGCAAATATTGCTGGCGATTGGGTTTGGGGATTGAAAACTCATACTAGTCTTCTTTCTTTTTCTTCTTCTTCCGTATGCTTTTTCTTTGTCTTCCCTTCTCCCTGATTTATAGGTAGCATGCGATGTAATAGGGATGGGCAAAAATACCCATCGACTAGGCTACCCATGAGTATTAATTATGCTGGGTAAAAATTACCCATCACTTAATAGGGTAGGGTAAGGATTTACGCACGGGGTACCCTTACCTGTTCAACAACCCTGGCTTGAAATCCAAAGCCGACTTCCATCACCCAGATTCCGTTGCTCGATTCGTTCTAATGCTTGTCGGATACTTCCAGTTCCTCGGGCAGAAGAAGTACCACTCATTTTCTCCCATCTTCGCTTTCTGTGCTCATCAGTCATTCATCATAAAAATTTAGGAGCTTTATTCCATGTATAGATAAGATATACAGCGATGCATATATTATTTATTAAAAAAAAAATTAACTCTTAATTGCATACATGTATACCACCAAACCAATACCAGTATATGGAGATTGGATTAAGTGCAAGTAAACTTAAAAAAAAAAAAAAAAAAAAGTAATAAGAACTCACCAAGCAAATCCCAAGGCTCAGACTTGTTTAAATTAGCTTCGCCGATTGCAATAGCGATGAAGCTTCTGTTCATCACTTTCTCCGTACGTAGTGCCAGGATGTACTGTAGCCATTCCCCAAGTTATGATTTCCTCATCCGTAGGATGAAATCGAAAACCCGGAGGCAACTCCATCAGCTCGTCTGATCCTCTGTTCACCACCATCCCTTCTTCCATATCAAAGATTCAATTTCAATTTCAAATTTTATGACGATTACTGCAAACAACCTGGTCCGGTCCTATCTACTTTTTGTATTTTGTATACGGGTAAGCAGGAGGTAAGATTGATTAAAAACAAAATGAAAAGTTATAAAAGAAAAATGGAAAGGAAAAAGATAAACATAAAATTTTCACAGATATCTATTACTAAATGGAAAAAATTTGGGTAAATCCTTAAAAATAAAAAATGGATTTAGATGGATTTACTACCCATTTATTTTCATATAAAATAAGAACTTACCCGTATTCTCAAAAAAAACCTATTTGGCCAATCTCTAGCTTGTGATAGTAACGATGAATTTTGAAGAGCAGAGGAAGGTGAGCATCTGGGAAACCTGAAAAGGTCGAGAAGGTTAGGTGTCGGTGGGTATGACGTACAACCATTTGGTAATTATTGTTGTTGTTGTTTCATATGATCTTGGATGCTATGAACACTATTGTTCCAATTGGCTATTGCTCAAAAGAAACCAGATGGGTATTGTTGTAATGGTCATCGGTGCTATATGTGCTATCCATATCGAACCCAAGTTCATTCTGTAGCTCAATTTCCATGGCGGCCTAATAATCTTGTTGATGAGGGTGGTTTTAGTTGTTGATTTTATGGTGCACATTTTAATGCAGATTTTTGTGATGAGGGAAACATCGTAATCTTGCCCATGACTATTATGATGAGAGCGGCATCATTCTCAATCCGTGGTGTACAAAAAATTTTGGATTTCCTCCTGGATGATTTGGATTGAAGGCCATGGAAAGCCTGTTGTTTGTGAGGCTGTGATCAGACGTTCAAAATTGGTGATAAAGGTGTTGAAATCAACAATAAAATGACAGATATATACTTAAAATTAACCAATTTTGTACATAAATAACGGAGGGACTTTTTACTACTAGTTCGAACCAGTTAAGAGATGGTGGAATCGAGCGGCCCCTCCTCTATGAGAGCCTCACTGCTCCCCTGTGAGACAGCCCATCTCCATGTGAGATTTTTTTATCTTTCCTCCAATTGCCTCCCATCTCTTCAATTTTTGTTTTCACCTGAAACTCTCTCACCTTTGGTCTTTATTGCCAAATAAACCCTAAGACTTCTTCTTCACCATAAAGACCCACCCACCTCAATAACACCGACCCACCTCCATAACACCGACCCACCTACCTCCATTTCAACGATCCTAATCTTTTCTTTGGGGACTACCCACATACTTATATCCCTTTTCTTTTTCTCACCCATCTCGATGGCAAGGCCCCCACATCACGTACCAAAGCCTCATCATCGCCATAATTTGCAGAGCATAGGTTCTTTTCATGGCCTCGTCACCTCAAGCCGCTGAGCGTGTTCAACCCGTCACCAACCAGAATGGAGTTGCGCAACAGTAGGATTGGGGTCACTTGAAGGAAGGAGCATAAATTGGGAAATTTCTCCTATCCTCTGTGAGGACCTAACGCCCTTCATCAGAGCATTCGGTTATGTTGTTTCAACCTGATATCATATTGCCTATTATTTGTGTAGGACCAATGGCATTTGATAGGATATGTCGATAATGGTTATTGTGTTTTTGTTCGTAATCTGAGTCAGGAATCGTAATTTGGGTTTTTGGATCATGATTATTGTGTTGATGTTTGTAACATCACCTTGCGGATGTTAAGTTACATATGCGGTTGATCTACTGGAATTGTCAGGGTATTGGCGGAGCCATGACAATCTAGGCTTTGGAGGAGCAGAACCTGCTTTACCAACCAGAAATTATTATCTTGTTAGAAACTAAATAGTCGGAAGACGATTTGAGTTCTTGAAATAGCGATTAGGAATGGTGTGTATGCAGGCAGTGGAGCCCATTGGGCGTAGAAGGTGATTCTTGTTATATATGATGAATTCCTAATTGAGGTCCTAATTACTGATTTTAACCGGTCTCGAAAATGGAGGTTATTTGGGATCTATGCTAGTACTGATGATAGGATTAGGATGAACTAGTGGGATTACCCTACGCCGTTGAATTCAGGGTGCCTCTGAAGGTGTCTTAGTTATGGGTGACTTCAATGATATCTTGATGGGAAGGAGGAGGTAATATTCAGTCAGAGAATAGCTTGAGGCCTTTTCGTCAATTTTTGAGAAATAACCGGTTGCTAGATTTGGGTTATGTTGGACACCCCTTTCACATGGAGAAACAAAAGAGATGAAGGTTTCATTTAGGCCAGATTGGATAGTGGTTTGGCTCCGCTGAGTGGGTGCAGAATTTCCCTACTTTAGTGATTCAGCACTTTGTCACTGAAGGCTCAGACGATGCTATGTTACTCTTAGACACCTCTCCTAACACCAGAAGGCAAAGATCAAGATTTATCTATGACCCCTCGTTGGGGGTATGAGCAGGCCATGGTTCCATGGATGTTCAAGTAGCTGAGAAACTGAGTTGGGTACAAAAGGGTATTCTAACTTGGAGGAAAAATGAGGGATACAATTCGAAGCAGAGGATCTTGGAGCTGAAGGCCTATCTTCGAGAAGCTTATCAGGGAACAAACTTTAATGCAGATAGAGTTAAGGAGTTGGAAGGTAACCTCAAATTGGCTTTCCATGATGAGGAAATTTACTAGAAATTGAAGTCTAGAGTTCAATGGTTGAATGAGGGCGGGAAGAACACCAAGTTATTTCATTCTAAGACTACCCAGAGACACCGAAGAAATAGAATTAAGGGCATTTTTTATTCAAGTGGAACTTGGTACGAAGAGGAAGATATGATCTGTTGTGTTGCTGTTGATTATTTCCAGAATTTTTTTACTTCTAGTAACCTAGAAACAAATGGGGAAATAATGCAGTGTATTGAGCAGGTGGTTAATGAACGTGAGAATGAGCTGCTGGTAGAAGAGGTCAAGGATGAGGAAGTCAGACAAGCAATGATGTCAATTCACCCCCATAAGCCGCCAGGTCCAGATGGCTTCATTGGCGGATTTTTTCAGAAACATTGGGCTATTATTGGTCAGGATGTTTGCCAAGTAGTGAATGAGTTTTTCCGATTAAGGAGGATATGCAACAATTTTAACCATACCAATATTGCTCTGATCCCTAAGGCGACTAGCCCTGTGAACATGATGCAGTTAAGGCCAATCTCTCTTTGTAACGTCATTTACAAGGTAATCACTAAAATTTTAACTATCCGGTTAAAGAAAGTTCTTCCATGACTTATTAGTACCAATCAATCGACGTTCATTGTTGAGAGAGATTACTGACAACATCCTTGTGGTTCACGAGATACTTCATACTATTAAAAAGAAAAGGGGTAGGGAGGGTTGTGATATGATTCTTAAATTGGACATGGCAAAGGCTTACGATTGGATGGAGTGGCCTTTCTTAGCTTCTTTATTCAGACAGATGGGGTTCCATAGCACATTTATTGATTGGGTGATGGAATGTGTTTGTTCAGCTACCTATAGTTTCTTGGTTAATGGCGAAGCTTCTGGATTCATTTGCCCAGGGAGGGGCCTTTGCCAAGGGGAACCTATTTCTCCTTTCCTTTTTGTTCTATGTGACAAGGGTTTCTCTGCTTTGCTATGCAAGAAGGAAGAAAAAGGTTACCTTCATGGGAGTAGGGTGGTGCCTGATGGATTCTAGGTTTCCCATTTGCTATTTGAGGACGATTCAGTTATATTCTGTAAAGCCACTAAATGCACGAGGCTTGCATGAAGTATATCCTAAATGTGTACTAGATGGTCGGGTCAACTTGTAAATTATGATAAGAGATATGTGCTATTTAGTGCTGATTATGGGAGAGACATCCATGTGTAAATGGAGACCATCCTGGGTGTTTCTAAGATATGAGGCTTCAGGAAGTATTTAGGGTTGCATTATATTTTGGGCATTCTAAAAAGATAGTTTTTAAGAATGTGAGACAAAAAGTGGAAAGAAAAGTTTAAAGATGGGCAAAACAATATCTCTCATTGGCAGGGAAAGATGTCCTTCTCAAAGTAGTCAGCATGGCCATGCCAGTTTATGCCATGTGTTGTTTCCTTCTCATAGTCACGATTTGAAATGACCTCCGGAGAGCGATGGCTGACTTTTGGTTGGGTCAAGGGGTAAATTAAAGAAGGGGGTCCATTGGGCATCCTGGGAAAATTGTCTCAACTCAAATTAATGGGTGGTCTTGGTTTTAAGGATACTAGATGTTTTAATGTTGCCCTTTTAAGAAAAGATCAGTTGGAGGCTTCTTTCATATGGCAACTCCCTCCTTGACTAGGCTCTCAAGGCCAAATATGATCCCAATTATGATTTTCTTAGTGCTTCTTTGGGTCAGAAAGCTTCATGGGGCTGGAAGGGTATTATTTAGGGCCGACAAGTTCTTGAGGTGGGTCTTTGATGGAGAGTGGGGGATGGGAGACACGATTTGTATTCTACATGACCCATGGCTGCCTGTTTTCCGTCCCTTTAAACCGTTCTCCAGGCATGTCAATATGCCTTTAATGGTCCATGATCTGATTGATACTCACCACAATATATGAAGAACTGAGATAACTAAAGAGTTGTTCAATGCTGGGGAAGCTCTATCTATTTATGCTTTTCCTTTACACAGGTTTAGGGTATCTGATAAATAAATCTGGCACTTTCATACATCTAGTATATTTTTCGGTTAGGTCTGGCACTTCAACCTTTTCCTCTAGATGGTCCAATATGGATGGTTCAAGTATGAATTAATTTGTAACAACCCACAAATTTGAAAAATGTAATTTTGGAAAGTTTGCCTATAAATTAAGGCTCCTGGAATTTTTGCGAGGACTGTTATGTGGTCCTAAGAATCTTGAGTTCGTAGGCAGATTGTATGCTAGACTCGAAGATTGGATCGATTTGTTATGGGTCTGAAAGGACTAGGGGCATTTAGGTAATTTTGACACTAGGAAAATTTTGGTAATTTTACAAGTGGTGATATTTTGTTGATTTCATGGGATGGTGACAAGTGTCCTTATTCATTTCCCTCCTTTATCCCATTTTTGTGTGTGCACCGACTTAAGTGTGTGTGTGTGTGTGTGTGTGTGTGTGTGTGTGTGTGTGTGTGTGTGTGTGTGTGTGTGTGTGTTGTGGTGTTGTGTGTGTGTTTAAAAAGTAACCAAAAACCCGTGACAAAACCATGAAGGAAGGGAAGAAAAACCAAGAGAGAACTAGCGATGCAGAGAAAGAGAGGAAAATAGTGAAGAAGAAGGGGAAAACAGGAAGAATCCGAGAGGGAAAGAGAAGGAAAACTAAAAAAAAAAAAACTGTAAAACTGAACAAACGAAAACTTGGTTGTTTGGGTTGTTGAAGTTTCTTAGCTTGCAACTAAGTTATCCAAGCTCTTAGTTGAGTTATTGGAATGGATTTGAGATGAAAATATGGAAGTTTTGGACGCGGGAAGCTTGGAACATGAAACTTGGTTTTTGGCCGAACGTTTGGTGAATTGGATCGTGATTTTAGGTGGGCTTTTTACCTATTTTGACATCATAGATCTATTCGTTAGGTAGATTAAATGAAGTCAGATTATTGGAACGTGGAAAGAAGAAAAGAAATGAGGAAGATATGGCCAACTCAACTTGTGTGGGTCAGATTGATTGTACAGGCCTGCGGGTCGACTAGCAAGAGGAGGAAGATGACCTATGGTGTAGGCGCGTGAGGCCCACGCGCAGAGCCCATGGGCAGTGCGTGGAGGTGCGTTATCCACTAATATGGGTTTCCAACCAACATAAATGTTATAGTATTCGACGTTATGAACACGTTGGCATAGTTTTCGAGCTGATCGGACATAGTCTCAGGGTAGTTTTGGGTGTCTGATGTGTTATGTTAAGTTTTAAATTCGTATTTAATCTTAAAAAATTAGGGAAATTAAATGTAAGATTATATGGGACGTTAGTGACCCTTGGTGGTGATTTATGATAGGCAGTATGGTTTCCAGAATCACATAGCTCGGAATTTAATTGTGTGGATGGTGTGTGAGTGAACTTTATTTTTATAAATTATTATTCATGTAAAGTTAAATATTTTCATGTGGCAATCGTTTGGATACAATTTCTAAATGATTATTTGATGATTTCCTAGATTTATTGACTGTTTTCTAGACACTGTTTTACGATTGTTTGTGGAAATAGTGTTTTGGGCTCATACCCGAGTTTTGGCAATATTTTGACTTGTTTTTTGAGTCAAGGATTGTGTTAAATTAGTTTTTTTTTGTTTGTGAATTGTTTTTCCATGGTGAACCATCCTCGGATATGGTTAGCAGTTAGATGTCTGGAGCTCGATTCTGCATATCCAGAGGGCTACAAGGCTAGTGATATAACTGGATAGGAGCAGCCTGAGCCTGGGGTGGCTTCCCAGACGTTGCTGATTCTGGAGATGGGACTTAGACATTTGGTGCCCAGCTCTGCAAATTATGAGGTTGTATATGTCGACAAAATATTCAGCTGGAAGAGACAAGATATTCAACTGGCAGAGGCTAAGATGTACAATTGGCAAAGGACAGGTTATTGAGGATCGATTGGTTGACTTGTTGATATTGTTTGGTTGATTGGCATTGGATTATATGGTCTGATTGACTAGCATTAGCTTGTTTTTTGTTTGATTTTTTGATATTTGTGTCCAGATGATTTTATATGATTTAATGATCATAGGTTTCAAGAAAATGTGGGCCACAGGCTATTTAATGGTGTTTTATGAGTGTTGTGGTCCTATATTTTATGATTTGTTTTTATTTAATAGCTGATTGTTCATTTATTTACGTTTTATTCTATGCATGCATGTTTTAGAAAAATAGAGGGTAAACGTTTGTTTTTCTCTGAAAATGTGTTTTTAAAATGTTATTTTCATCCACTTACACTTTTGCTTAATTTTATTGACCCTCTAGGCTATTACACAGAAATAAGGGTTGATCGAGAGACGGAGGTGTGCGTAGAAGAGCAATAGGAGTATCCCTTGTCTGAAAAATATTGCGGGTAGTTTCAATGTTTTGGATGGTTTATCAGACGAAAGTAGGACCGAACAAGTTTGTCAAAGTGTTTTTAGAGCGGGTCCTATCAACTTGGTATTAGAGCAAGATTGGTACTGAATTGTGATTTCCAATGTCGTGCCTCCAAGATATTAGCTCCGTGCACGTCTTGGTAATGAGACGAGTATATGAGTTCACAATAGACTTAGTGCTGAAACGGACCATGAATTATTGGGTCGGATATTGGATGCTACACTCCGATATAGGAGGAATTGTGTGGGTTCAACTAGTGTGCAAGCCCAGAGGCTATGGTCGCAGCGTTTACAGGCAAGGTGGATGATAACGCCCAAACTACGCATTAAATTAAATACGTAATTTGAGTATTATGCAATTTAAACCCTTTTTGTGTAGATGTAGTATTGGTAAATAGAGATCGTTCATAATCGAGGAAATTAGGGAACATTAATAATATGTTAGTTAAAAAGAATAATCAATAATCAAAGAATAATGAATTAAATAATTAAATAATTAAATAATAAAGAATTTAAGAATAAATGAATTAATGAAATAAAGAATAAAAGAATAAAAGAATACAAGAATATAAGAATAAAGAATTAAATGGGGGGTTTGAAAGATTGTAATTATAGAATAAAGAAAACAAGTAAAAATAATTAAGAACTTAATTCTACTTCTACTTTAACCTTTGCACAAATGAACTTTCTTCAAACACATATTTTTACCAACACTCTAACATTTTGTTCATATTGAACCAATCCCGAAATTCTACCTTCATCACCTTAATTACATGCATACATTTTTCAATATTATAAATACACCGAATAGCAGTCATAAACACTTATAATACGATTCACCTTATGTTATTGATTTCAATGTGTGTCAAACATTTAAATCTCTTCAACCCTATTCTAAGTGCACCGAACAATTGTCATAAGGAACCCAAGAACAGCTTGTGATTCCGAAAGTGGATGGAAACAATGGAATGTTATTCATAAAGAACACCGAATAGAGGCTGGAACCTTATGAAGATGCAGGATAAAACATAAGAATTCGGACTTAAATTCTAGAATTATTTCGGAAATACTCGGCCTAGGTATTTCTTAAGAAAAGCATAAAAATGTGTTTAAGAGATCTCAAAGAAAAATCACAAGAACAAAGTAAAGAAGAAATTAAATTAAGAACTAATAAAAATAACATAAATTAATAACAAGAATTAAAAGAAAGCTAATTAATAAGAAAATCTATAAGTTAAAATGGTCGCCAAAAATAAAGAACAAAAAGAAAGAAGATGAACTAAAACAAGAGAAAAACTAGAGAGAAATAATAGAACCTAAACTAAAAAGAGAAACAAAATGGGACAATTGGGGACCCTTGTTACATGAAATGAACCCCTATTTATAGGGAGAAAAAGTTACCAAAAATAAAATAAAATTACAATAAAAATAAATAAAAATGAAATGATGAACAATGATGATTTTAGGGATGGTTTGGTGCTGCAAATTCAAAAAAATGACTGAAAAGGGAGCAGTTGAAGTTGGTGGACTGCTACTCAGATTTTCAGTGAGGAGCAGCTGAATGGACTGATGGGACATGGCAGAGAGTGGCTGAAATGGGAGCAGGTAAGTAGTGGCACAGGCGCTGACAGGGAGAGGAGAATTCGGCCCACGTGCGCTGACGTAGGGAGGGGACTTCGGTCTGGGGTGCGCCTGGGCTGGCTCACGAGCTGGGCCTCGCTAGGACTTGGGCCTAGTTTTTTTGGGCCCGTGCAATGGCCATGGAGCGTCTGGGCTGCTTCAGGGTTTGACTGATTTTTGGGCTGCACAAAAGAAAAAATGGGCTGGGTTTATTTGGGCTTGCAAAGTAAATAAGAAAATGATTTGGGCTGTGCAAATTTTAATTACAACTTATATAAATTTATCTAAATTCGTCCATAATTTATTCGTTATAATTTCGATCGAGACGATTCTTTCGCCAAAACGCTCCAAATTACAAGCTTTATTTATTTAAACAAAAATATCACAAAATAAATTATTTTATCTAATTATTTATTATTTTAATATTAAAAGTCAAGTATAAAGGGTATAAAATAATATAAAATAATGCTTAATTAACGACCTATCAGTGGACCCAAATAGAATAGATGAGTGAGTTCCTAGGTTAGAGTTATTTCTTCTTGGTTACTAGGCATGTTGTCGGTAGCGTGGCATATGAAAAAATCGAATTAAGAGTCGGACGGAGTCAGAATCTTAGACTAGGATTCGGAAGGAGTCAGAATTGGAAACTAGGGCTCAAGAGGAGATGAAAGGTTGTAAAATTATTTACCATTCTGAATATCGAATGAGGGTTTAGGTAGGAACCCAAGACTTGGTCGTATACTTGTTAATTATAGTTGTTGGACATATAAGTTTGAATTTCAAGGATAAAATTTCTTTAAGGGGGATAGGTTGAAATGACTCGAACATTCAAAAAAATGTAATTTTGGAAAGTTTTCCTATAAGTTGACAATTTTACGTAGGCCTCAGAATTTTGAGTCCATAGATAGGCAGTATGTCAGAATTAGAGATGGGATCGAGTTATTACGGGTCTGAAATGTCCAGGGGCATTTTGGTAATTTTGACTTCAGAGGTATTTTCGTAATTTTACAAGTGGTGATGTGACGACTAGTCCCGGATTATCGGGATTAATTAAGAATTAATGACGGATTAGCGAGATTAATCGGAGATTAGACGAGGATTAACGGACGGATGGTGCGAAATGACGATTTTGCTCCTAGAATGGGCAAAATGTTGACTTTTTGTTCGGGGTGGTCAAATGGACTTTGGCCAATGACTGTGACTTAGTTCGGGATGTCACGATTCCATAGACAGGCGGCACGTCAAAATCGGACGTTCGACGGAGAAGTTAGGGTTCACAGAAGTTCGAGGGAACTATTGCACGTTTTACGAGACGAGAGACTCTTGGACTTAAGTGGGCCTGTAACGAACCGGAAATTCGAAAAAGGAAAATTTGGAAAATTTGAAATAAATGACGATTTTGCCCCTAGGTATAAGGGCCGAAAGTTGACTTTTTGATCGGGACCTTGTTTAGACTTTTCGTAAGTACCGTTAGATAGGTCTCGAGACGCTGAATCCGTAGACAAGCGACATACGTCAATCGGAGTTAGGATGAAAAAGATACGAGTCTGAGAATACGAGGGGCATTTTGGTAATTTAGAAGGTAAGGGTAAAATGGTAATTTTGGTTAGGCTAAGGTTTGATGAGTCGGCTACTTTGGTGAGTCATGCAGGGTTGTGAGTGACACATGTCACTATGCAGATGACAATTAGTGGCTTTGATTGTTATCTGATATTAGAGGGATATATGTGTCTTTAAAGTGTAAACCGTGTGTGTGTTTGAAAAACAGAGACCAGAGACACAACCCTACTTGATCGACTTCCCCAACAACTAATTGAGAGAAAAGGAAAACTGGAGAGGAATTAAGAGGATGAAATCGTGAGGAAAAAGAAAGAAAAAAGGGAAGGACAACCTAGAGAACTCGAGACCCAAACCCTTCGAAAATTTGAGTTGATCAAAAACCACATTTGGCATTTTGAGCCAAAAATAATGAAATTGCAATGGGATTGGATTTTTTGAGATCAATTCAAGTCGATCCACTTCAAAAACGAAAGAAATCGAAGAGGTATTGGCCAAGAACAGGACTTGCGAACTGTTGGGATTTCCGAGTTTGAGTTGAGTAATTGAGGGTAAGGTTTTGTGAAATTGATTTCGAATTAGTGTTCATATGGATCCTAAGCTACTTCGTAATCGATCAGAATCGATAATTGGACTTAATTTTGGTAGAATTGAATTTTGAACCTTCGATTATTGACTTATGAATTGGTTGGTTACAATCATGATTTCAATGAATTGAGTTTACAGAACTTAAATTGAGGTCATTTTAGTGAGATTCGATGAAAGAACAAGTTGAATTAGAATCGAATTGATGAAGTTCTTGTTGGGTTGCTTCGCGGGCTAACGGGTCGAATTTGCAGGAAAACGGGTGAGAACGATGCACTGTAGCAAACACTGTGCAGGCGTGTGGCTCCCACGCGTAACCGCTTGCGGTGGCGCATGAGGGCACGTGGGCTCGATTCCCGAAGTGAGCTCAACATGACTTTTGTCCCATTTAATGTAACGATCATTTTGGCACTGGTTTCGAGGAATTCGGATATCGTTTCGATAGTGTTCTGTGTATCCGAAGTTTTAATACACATTTAAAATACGTATTTAAATCCCAGAAAAATTGGGGAAAATTATCGGAGGTATATTGGAGTGTTAGTAACCCTCGATAATGATTTTGGACATGAATGGTGACTTTCGGAATTTACGGAAAAACGTATAGCTCGAAAAGCGAGCGATATGGACGGTGTGTGAGTGTACTTTTGTTTTCTACCCAGAATGCACGCATATATGTTTTAAATGCTTTATGATATGATTTGAAATACTTTGGCATGATTAATATGTCGATATGATGATTTATCGATTTTCTGGATTATTATATTATTTTGGGCACGATTTTCGAGAAAACTGTGAAACTGTTGTTTTGGGCGAAGGCCCGAGATTTGAGATTGATTTTGACTCGGATTATGAGTCAGGGATTGATTTGATGGATTTTTCATGATTTTTGTCTATATTTTATGGATTTATGTGAAAATGGCAACTGAGGTTGCAATTGCACAGATTTGCGTGAAAATGATATTTTGGGCATTGGATAGTGATTTGACTCGGATTTGGAGTCACATGTGAATATGATTAAATTGATGATTTTGATTTATAAAGTAAATTCTGGACACTGTTTTATGATGGATTTGTGGAACTTGCTTTGTAAAAGCTATGTTTCGGACAGAGGCCCTATTGAAATGTTTTTGACTTGATTTGAGATTTGAATGGCTTTAAAATGAGATTACTGGATTTGGTGACTGTTCCACATATACCATCCTCTGTGATTTGATAGTCTCCTCTAGACGTCGTAGATCATGGAGTAGTCACAATCCAATGCTTGGAGATGAGTAGCTCCAAGAGAGGCTCAATCTCAGGAGTGTGAGATTATGATGATATCCTCCAGACGTCGTAGATCCTGGAGATGATATCACCTCAGACGACATAGATCCTGGGGAGTTACTCGGACATGAGACACCCGAGTTTGTACGCGTTGCATTGATATCGTGACGGTTTCTTAGATATTGTGATTGGATAGTGAGGATTGGTGGTACTTGTGATTTATTGATATTTGTGTCCATATACTTTATATCATGAACTGTTTTGATGAACATGAGTTTTATGGACCATGGGAAAAAATGTTTTGATTTTATCGGTCCACTGTTCATCTTGATTGACTTCACACTATTACTCATGTTTTATGATATGCATGCATGCTTGTGAAACAAGAGGGTAAGAATGTATTTTGTTAAATGTATTTCTAAAACTTTGTTTTGTCTACTCACACCTTTTCTGTTTTATCGACCCTCCAGGTCATGGCGCGATGATCGAGGCTATTTGGGAGGATAAGGCATGAGTGGGCACATGTACGGTTATCCATTGTTTGACAAGTGCTGAGGGTAATTTCAGAACTTCAGTTGACTTGTCAGATGGGAGCAGGACCGGGAACAGTTATCTGTGTCCTTCGGGGACGGGTCCTATCAGGGCCCTAGATTTTTTCTCAGGCCCAATGGATGAGTGACAAGTGTCACTCATCTATTGCCCAGTATGGTCACATACATGCATCTGTTTCCCATTCCCTTCCATCATTCAATTTTTCCACAAACCCGATCAAACCTTCATCCCATTCCAAACCCAATCCTCCTTATGACCATGATTGAGACCAAGGGAAGGAAGAGAGAGCAGGAAGAAGGGTGGTGGCTGGCCAGGACGGTGCCTCCGTGGACGGTGGAGGCAAAACCCGAGCAAGGTATCGGTTAGACCCAAATTTCCATTAATTTTGATTTGTGAGGTTATGGATAGTTTTGGATGATTAGGAGATGATTGTTAGGTTGTTAGGAGGTAGTAGGGGTTGTTTTTGGTGGCTGTGAGGGGCTCAGCAGCCCAAGGGATGATCGGGAAAAGTTGAACCGTCAAGGGAAGGATTGAACGGGTCGGTTTAGGTCGTTTTTCTTTGTTTTCTTCATTCAAAAAGATTGCTAGTGATGAATTAGGAAGATTGGAATAAAAAAGGGAAGAAATGGACCGAAAATGAGGGAGGAAAATGGCTGAACCAGCCACACCGGTTTGGCTGGACCGGCCGCTTGGCCGGTTTAGCTGGACCGGCTGCACAGGACTGAACTAGTTCGGACCGATCTGGAGGTTGAAGACACTGGAACAGTGCACTAGCGCGTGAGCCACACACGCATCCCCTTTGGGAGGCGCGCTGTAGGGATTTTGGGGATGTGTTCAACACATGAAATTATCTATTCGATGTAATGAACATTTTGGGACTAGTTTCACGTCAATGGGACATCGTTTCGATATAGTTCGGGACGTTTGAAGGTTTAGGTTCACGTTTAAAAATAGTTGAAAATTATGAAAAATTATGGGGCTTTAGTGAAGGGTTATTTAAGTAGTTGGTAACCCTCTAAATTAATTTGGACAGGTTCGGGAACCCCGGAGGCGACGATTGGTCGGAGAGAGGCTTATGGCGTGCATATCGAGGCGCGGCTTCGGACAGTCTGTAAGTAGACCTTTCTTTCAAAATTGATGTATGCATAAATGTTTTAAAATTGTTTTAGAACATGTTTTGTGATGCCATGAGTGCATTTGTTTGTGGTAGCTTAGGATCGACATATTTGCACGTTTTTCGAGGTTTTCGACTTTATGTCGTACCTTTGCGTACTGTGTTTTCAATGACGATTTAATGAATGGATTTTGGATTTGGAAATATGAAATCGGGCACGAGACCCATTTGATTTGGAAACTCTCGGACTTGAACTCTATTTGATTTGACAAGGAATCGGACCGAGGGTCCATTTGAGTATATGATCGGACCGAGGGCCCCGTTGGTTTTCAAATTCGGGTTTGTGGCCCACTTGGTTGTAATCTCAGGCTTGAGGCCCCTTTGACTGTGGTATTGAACTTAAGGCCCAGTTGGTTGTGAAATCGGGCTTGAGGCCCCGTTGATTTATGGTTTTGGGCTGAGGGCCCAATTATTCGTGATTTTGGGCTAGAGGCCTAGTTGATTGAAATATCGGGCTTGAGTCCTAGTTTGATTTATGAAATGAGAATTCGGGCATGAGACCCTGTTGAACTGTGGATTTAGGCCGAGGCCAGTGAAATTGATTTGAATTGGATTCGAGGAATCCTATTGAGATGAATAGGGTATGAGACCCAGTTGAAATATGTTTTGAGAAAGAAAGAAAGTGTTTTGGAAATGTATGAAACCCTTGATATGATTTATATGGTCTCCTTCAGCCTTCGACCTTCAGAGTCACGATCCACAGACCAGAATGGGTATCCCCATAAGGATCCCGTTCCAGGAGTGGGAGTTATGAGTTATGATGTGGTCCCGAGATTAACGTGGAACGTCCCTGCTCCGATCTGACACGAAGTGTCAGATAAGGGAAATTTCCAACCTTTGCCCTCTCGGTCTCTGCTGCAGTCCACATCCGCTGTCAACCTGAAGGGCAGTCAAAACATTAAAAGCTGTGAGTGGACAAAACAAAGAGTTTATAAAAAACATTTTATAAGAACACATTTGTGCCCTTCACTAAAAAGTATGCATGCATTCGAAAACCATTTAATCCAAAAGAACCATATGTGGGAACTAAGCCCAAAACCATAACTGAAAGAACCATAAAGAACCAACCATACGGCCACTGCCCAAATCCATAAAGGTACCAACCATACGGGCCACTGCCTAAATCCATACGGGACTCAGCCCAAAACCTGTACACATCACATATCATATATCGTATATCACATATCATATATCATATATACATATAATTCGCACAACCAATCCTATCACGGTTTCCAAAGCTACGCACATGCTACCCGGGGTCTCAAACCCAAGTCTTTTAGAGTCCAAGGTCAATGTCTGTAGACCAATGACCTGTCCTGAGGTTACGATCCAAGCCTTCCTAAGAGTAAGGAACCCAACTGGGGGGCGAATCCACTCAGTCGGTGCTCCGTGACTACTCCGGGGTCCACCCAGGCCAATGACCCTCCCCGGAGGAGATAATTCAAGTAAAGGAAGGTATATGAATATATATATATACATATATATATATATATATATATATAACGAACTCATTCATGCCATTCATATACATATAGAAAATATCTTTAGAACCTTTCAAAGGATTCATACCCGGTTCCCATAAATTGTCATTGTGACGACCCGGAAATTCGAAAAAGGAAACTTTGGAAATTTTGAGGAAAATGAGAATTTTGCCCCTGGTTATAAGGGCGGAAAGTTGATTTTATGTTCGGGACCTTGTTTGGACTTTCCGGGAAGATTTTTGGATAGGTCTCCGGACGCTGAATCTGTAGACAGGTGGCATGCGTCAATCAGAGTTCGGAAGAGAAAGTTGTGGGTCTGGAAAGTTCAGGGGCAAAATGGTAAATTGTGACATGAAGGGTAAAATGGTAATTTGGGCCGTCAAAGTCCTTAACGGTGCAATTAGTTGATATTAAATGGTTTAAGTGGCTGATTCAGCCTATTGGGATAAGGATTCTTCCCTAAGTAACATTTGTCACTTGGTAAGATTAATTAGTGGCTAAATGTCTAATACAAACAAATGAACCCGCCCAACGTCCCGTGTTTAACTCGATCAAATTGATCGGTGAAGGAGGAAAACAGAGACTACCTGAGATGAAAAGAGGAAGCTACAGAGAGAAAACTAAGTGAAAAACTGAAAAGAATACAGTCATATGAACCTAAAACCCTACTGAGAAACCCGAAAAATTGTCCAAAACAATTAATGTCGAATTTGATGTCTTAGACGGTTTCGATTGAAATTGACGAGATATTTCATCTTCTGGGAGCTCAACGAAGTGAACCAAATCGATTGGGCAAGAAATTGGAGGTGAATTAACAAAGAACAGACTCTGCGACGTCTGCAAATTTTGGAGGTTGAGTTCAGATACTTGGAGGTAAGAGTTCTTGCAATTGGCTTTGAATTGATGCTTAGAATGACTATAGAATGCTCCCTGTGCAATCAATTTGATGAAATAAGGTGAAATGGGGTAGAACCCGATTAGGGACCTGTCGGGTATCTATGTTGAGTCGAGGACTTTGGGGATTTGTTTTCTTAAATTGAAGTTACAGATCATTAATACACGTTGAATAGATGCATATGAGTGAAAGCAACGGTGAAATTGAGGTCGAATTGGCCAAGAACAGATCGGGTTGTACCGCGGGTTGCAGACCCGGATAACAGGTAATCGGGTGACAGGGGTGACACTGTTCACGGCGTGTGGCTGTCACGCGCACCCGCTTGCGGGGGCGCGTGAGGGTGCGTGGCCGGGAATCTGACCTCGGGTCCAACATCCCTTTTGATGCTTTCGATGATACGGACATTTTAAAATTGGTTTCGAGTCGATCGGACACTGTCTCGATAATGTTTCGAGGGTCCGAAAGCTTATGTTATATTTTAAATTAATATGAAATTCCCGGAAAATTATGGGGAACTGCTATGATGTAAATTGAGTTATTAATAACCCTACATAATGATTTTGGATAGGATTCGAGGTTCCTGACAAGTGTCGAAAATTACGGAACTGCGTGCAGCTCGGGAAGCGAGCGAGTTGGACGGCGTGTGAGTGGACGTTTGTTTTCTAAATTGATATGCATGCATAGTACGTGTCAGACGGGAGCAGGACCGGGCACAGTTATCGAGGTCCGGTTGGGACGGGTCCTGTCAGTCATGTATCATAGAATCCTTTCAAGGGTTCATACCCGGTCCCCATAGACCGTCATGTATCATAAAACCCTTTTAAGGGTTCATGTCGGTTCCCATAAACCGTTATGAACCTGGAAATCCATTTAGGATCCTCGACCCGAAATCATAATGTAAAGTAACTAGGTCTCGTGCCCGAACACATGACCGATATCTCAGGGTCAGTCACGACTCTGATCGTAGTGATGTGTGCAACCATCCATCGAGGACCGCCCTCAATCCTGGTATGTCGCCGTGAACGAATCAACTTACGCGATCACCGCTAGATTATGGTGCACTCATCACCGATCGATATCCTGAACCGTCAGCACTCCGAAGTCGAGCCTCCATCGGCTGCCCGTCCACATATCGTGCATCGTGACCTCTCCGGAAGGAACATATCTTAGTTCGGAGGCGAGCGTCGTATCGTCCGTCGCCGTGCACATAGCACTTGCCGCAACCATGATTCAGACCCATGGGTCGTAAATAGAGCCACATGCCCGAGACAAAACCAAATGGGCCTCATGTCCGAGTTTATCCATTTGAAATCTAAAACCATTTCATTTAAACCAATAAGGAAATACAAACCCGTATCGGCACTGTATAGGGCCAAAACCTCAAAATACGTGCCAATACGTAACCACACTCAAATGCACTCATGGCATCACCAAACAAGTATTAAAACATATAATAAACATTTATGCATGCACCAATTTAGAAAATAAGGTCTACTCACAGACCGTCCGAGCTGCCGCCTCGATATACGTGCCATACGGTTCTCCCGAACCAATCACCATCACCGGGACTCCTGAACCTGTCCAAATCGTAATAGAAGGTTACTAACTAATTCAATAACCTCCCACTAAAGCCCCATAATTTTTCGGAATTTTTAACTATTTTTAATCCCGATCCTAAACCTTCCGATGCCCCGAACATTATCGAGATGGTGTCTGATCGACACGAAACCAGTCCCAAAATGTTCGTTACATCGAATAGAAGATTTCATGTGTTGAATACATTCCCAAAATGTTGGTCATGCACCCCCACGCGCCCAAGGAAGCCTCCTGCGCGTGAGCCCACGAGCGCGCACTGTTCATCGTCTTCCCAAACACGTTGAACTGGTTTTTCCTGCAACTGAACCGGCCGAACCGGTCTGGACCGGTTCAAGGCCCAAACTCAACCATTCTCGGTCCATTTTGTTCCCTTTTTATCCTAATATCTTCCTAACATCAAACCATATCATTTTGGCTCCTAAAAACACTAAAACTCGAAGGAAAACCGTACCTTCAAGATTGGCCATGGCGGTGGTGCCTGCAACCTCCACCCACTGTCACTCCTGGCCGTCCAAGCCTTCAAAAACAATCCCTTTCCACTCACAAAACCACTAGAAGCAAAACCCAATCCTTAGGTTCGATTAACAAGCCTTAAAAACCAACTTCCAATTTTTGAATATTAAAAAGGCTCTTGTTTTCTCACCTCCGCTGTCCACCACCGTGAGCCACCGTCCCCGTCATCTCAGTCCTTCATCATCACAGTCTCTCCCTAACTCTCACAAAGCCATGAGGATGTAGATATGGTGATAGTATGATGTGGTGTTGTGTGTTTGCTTTAGAGAGAATGAAAATGGGGTTTCGGGTTTCGAAGAAGAACAAAGAAAATGAGGGCTGATCAGATGAGAGGGAGATGAGGATTTGATGAATGGTGATGATTGATTGAGGGATGGAATGGATGGCTAGGATTAAGTGGTAGATAGATTAGATTAGAATAATATTAATAATAATAATATTTAATTAGTTAGATCCCCTTTTTAGGGAAATTGGCCAATGGTATGAGTAACACTTGTCACACATCCATGGGTCCCACCAAAATATCTGCCCAATCTGATATTGCCAACTCATCAATTCCTCGTAATACATGCATAGTGAAATCGACTTTCCGTGACCTATAACTTCCCCGTTCGAAATCCAATTTCAGCGTGCTGTCTGTCTACAGATTCTTATCGTCCCGATCTACGTAACGATCCTCGGCCCTTAGCCATCAGACATCTCAATCCAAAAGTCAACTATTTGCCCCTTTTAAACCAAATTACCAAATTGCCCTTAAACTTCCGAACGTCATGACTTTTACCTCGAATGTCGGAATTGAACGTGCCACTTGTCCATGAACTCGTGACGTCCCAAACTACGTCACGATCATTGGTCAAAATCCATTTGACCGCCTGAACGAAAAGTCAACATTTTGCCCACGCCTAGGGGCAAAACGGTCATTTTGCATCGTTCATCCGATTTCGCCCAACTAATCACAGATTAGCCTCACTAATCACGATTAGTCACTAGTCTAATCCAGGAATTCGAGACGGGTCGTTACAAACCGAGAAGGAAAGAGAAGAAAAACTAAAAAAAAAATGTAAAACTGAAAAAGAAAACTTGGTTGGTTGGGTTGTTGAAGCTCCCTAGCTTGCAAATAAGTTACCCAAGGTCTTAGCTAAGTTCTTGGGATGGATTCAAGACAAAAATATGGAAGTTTTAGATGCATAAATCTTGGAACATGAAGCTTCAGTTTCGGCCGAAAGTTTGGTGAATTTGATCGTGATTTTGGCTAAGTTTTTCCTTTTTTAACATCATAGAACTCTTCTTTAGGTAGATTAGATGAAGTTTGATTATTGTAATGTGAAAAACGGACATGAAATAAGGAAGATATGGTCTAGTCAACTCGTGCTGGTTGGATTGGATGTACAAACCCGTGGGTCGACCCGTGAGAGGAGGAAGATGACCTCTGCTGTAGGCCCGTGATGTCTACATGCAAAACACGTTGGTGCAGTTTTCGAGCTAATCAGACATCATCTCGAGATAATTTTGGTTGTCTGAAGTATTAAGTTAGGTTTTAAATTCGTATTTAATCCTGAAAAATTAGTAGATTTAAATGTAAGATTATTTGGGACATTAGTGACCCTTGGTAGTGATTTATGACAAGCGATACGGCTTCCAGAATTATGAAGGAATACACAGTTTGGAATTTAACTGTGTGGACAGTGTGTGAATGGAATTTGTTTTTATAAATTATTATGCATGCATAGTTAAATATTTTAATTTCTTTATCGCATAATTTATGTGGAAATGGTTTGAATATGATTTCTAAATAATTATTTGATGATTTCCTAGATTTATTGACTGATTTCTAGACACGGCTTTACGATTGCTTGTGGAAATAGCGTGTTGGGCTCAGGCCCAGGTTTTGGAAATTTTTTAACGTGGTTTTGAGTCAAGGATTATGTTGAATGAGTTTTCTTGGTATGTGAATTGTTTTTCGATAGTCAACCGTCCTCATATATAGTTAGCGCTTAGATGTCCTGAGCTCGATTTCACAGATCCTCAGGGCTATGAGGCTAGTGATATGACATCTTCCGGATAGGAGCAGTTTGAGCTTGGGTGGCTTCCCAGATGTCACTAATTCCAGAGATAGGACTCAGATGATTGGAGCTCAGCTCTCCAGATCTTGAGGTTGTCTGCGTAGAAAAAATATTCACTGGTAGGGATAGCATATTCAAATGGCAGAGGCCAGGATGAGCGGCTAGCAAAGGGAAAGTTACTGAGAATTGGTTGGTTGACTTACTGATATTGTTTTGGTTGATTGGTATTGGATTGGATGGTCTGATTTACTCGCATTGGATTGGTTTTGGTTTAAGTTATTGATGTTTGTGTCCATGTGATTTTATATAATTTGATGATCATGGATTTCTGGAAGTATTGGCCATAGGCTATTTACTGGTGTTTTATGAGTGTTGTTGTCCCACAGTTTATGATTTTTTTTATTTGAGATTCGATGGTTCGTTTGTTTACATTTTATTTTATTTTATGCATGTTTTAAAAAAAAGGAGGGTAAATGTTCATTTTTCTCGAAAAACGTGTTTTAAAAATGTCATTTTCTTACACCCACACTTTTTCATGGTTTTATTGACCCTCCAAGCTATTGCATGGAAATCGGGGCTGATCGAGAGGCAAAGGGATGAGCTGAAGGGCAGTACGAGTATCCATTATCTAACAAATATTGAGGGTAGTTTTGGTATTTTGAATTGCCTATCAGAAGGGAGCAGGACCGAGCATGTTTATCATTGTGTGTCTTATCAAATTGGTATCAGAGCACGGTTGGTACGAAATTTTGATTTCCAATGTCATGCCTCCTAATTGCAAGCCCAATGCACTACCGATAATGAGATGAGTATACTATCCCCAAAAAAAAGTGGGCTGAAACAAACCCATAATTATTGGGCTGGATAATGGATGCAAGCTCCGATATAGGAGGAATTTTGTGGGTCCAGCTAGTGAGAAAGCCCTGAGACTAAGGTCGCAGAGTTTATGAGCTAGTTGGACTCAAATAAGATAGATGAGTGGGTTCCTCGGTTAGGGTTATTTTTATTTGGTGGCTAGGCATGCTTGTGGTGGCATGGATTACAGAATATCGAATTAGGACTCAGGCAGAGTCTGGATATTAGACTAGGACTCGGAAGGATTTGGAATTGGGAATTAGGGTTCGAGAGGAACTGGAGGGTTGAAAAATTATTTACCGTTTTGAATGTCAAATGAGGGTTTAGGTAGGAACCCGACACATGGTTGGGGACCCGTTAATTTCAGTTGTTGGACAAACAAGTTTGAATTTTTAGGACGAAATTCCTTTAGGGGGATAGGTTGTAACAACTTGAAAATTCAAAAAATATAATTTTGGAATGTTTTCCAATAAATTGACGATTTTACCCTTGGTGGTCAAAAGTTGACTTTTTGGCTCCATGTATTTTTTGGCTTTTCACGAGGACTATGACGTAGGCCTCGGAATCTTGTGTTCGTAGACAATCTATATGTTGGAATCGAAGATTGGATCAATTTGTCACTGGTATGAAATGACTAGGGGCATTTTGGTAGTTTTGACACTAGGGTAATTCACAAGTGGTGATTTTTTTTTTGATTTCATGAGATGTTGACAAGTGTCCTTATCATTTCCCTCATTTATCCCATATGTGTGCGTGCACCGACTTAAGTGTGTGTACATATATGTGTTGTGGTGTTGTGTGTGTTTAAAAAGTAAGTAAAAACCCTTGATAAACTCATGGACGAAGGGAAGAAAAATATGGAGAGAACTAGAGAAGCAGAGAAAGAGAGGAAAACAGATAAGAAGAAGGAAAAGAAAGAAGAAGGAAGAAACCTAGAGTGACGGAGAGGGAAAACTCGAAAAAAATCGTAAAATTATAAAAACGAGAACTTGGTTGTTTGGTTATTGAAGCTTCCTAGCTTGTAACTAAGTTATCCAAGCTCTAATTTGAGTTCTTGGGATGGATTTGAGACAAAAATATGAAAGTTTTGGACTACGGGAAGCTTGGAACATGATGCTTGGTTTTGCACCGAAATTTTGGTGAATTGGACCGTGATTTTGGGCATGTTTTCCCTAATTTGAAATTATAGATCTCTAAATTTGGTAGATTAGATGAAGTTTGATATTGGAATGTTAAAAACGAACAAGAAATGAGGAGGATATGGCTGGGTCAACTCATGTGGGTCAGGTTGGTTATGCAAACCTGCAGGTCGACCCTTGGCAGATGCTTGGGTTGACACGTGAGAGGAGGAAAATGACCTCTGATGTAGGCACGTGAGGCCCACACGCAAAGGTTGCGGGCGGCGCATGCCCCACTGTCTAGGTTTTCGGTCAACACAACTTTTATTGTAGTCGATGTTGTGAACACGTTGGCGCTGTTTTCAAACTAATCGAACGATTCTAGTAGTTTTGGGTGTCTGAAATGTTAATTTAGGTTTTAAATTCATATTTAATCTCGAAAAATTAGGGGATTTAAATGTAATATTATTTGAGACATTATTGACCCTTGGTGGTGATTTATGGCAGGCGGTACAGCTTCTAAAATTACGGAGGAACACACAACTCAGAATTTACCGCTTGGGCGGTGTCTGAGTAGACTTTATTTTTATAGATTATTATGTATACATAGTTATATATTTTAATTGCTTTATCGCATGATTTATGTGGCAATGGTTTTACTATGATTTCTAAATGATTATTTGATGTTTTCTTGGAATTATTGACTGATTTTTAGGCACGACTTTTCGATTGTTTGTGGAAATAGTATTTTGGGCTCAAGTCCGGGTTTTGGAAATGTTTTGACTTGGTTTTGAGTGAAGGATTATGTTAAATGAGTTTTCTTGGTTTGTGAATGGTTTTTCTACAATCGACCATCCTCGGATATGGTTAGCGCTCAATCGTCCGGAATTCGACCCACAGATCCTGAGGGTTATAAGGCTGGTGATATGACATCTTCTAGATGCGAGCAGCCTGAGACTAGGGTGGCTCTCCAGATGTCACTGATTCTGGAGATGGGACTCAGATGTTCGAAGATCGGCTCCGTAGATCTTGAAGTTATCTACGTAGATAGAATATTAAGTTGGGAGAGACAGAAAATTTAGACGGCAAAGGCCAAGTTAATAAGGATTGGTTTTTTTAATTACATATATTGTTTGGTCTATTGGTATTGGATTAGATGGTCTGATTTATTGGCATTGGATTTTTTTTATTTATGATATTTGTTTCCAAGTGATTTTATATGATTTGATAAACATGGATTTCCGAAAATGTGGGCCACAAGCTATTTAATGGTGTTTTATGAGTGTTTTGGTCCCACGATTTATGATTTGTTTTTATTTGAGACTCGATTGTTTGTTTGTTTTCGTTTTGCTCTATGCATGCATGTTTTAGAAAAATAGGGGGTAAATAATTTTTTTTCTCAAAAAACGTGTTTTTAAACATTATTTTCATCTTCCCACACTTTTTCATGGTTTTATTGACCTTCTAAACAATTGCACAAAAATAAGGGCTGATCGAGTGGCGAAGACATAAGCAAAAAGGCAGTACAAGTATGTCTTGTCTGAAACGGCTAATCAGTATTGACCAAGCTAGCTCAGTTCTTCTTCCCCACCAGACATTAGAGAGCAATGGAATTCCTTCTACATGTAAATTTTCTTCTAACGAGGCCTTTTCGCTTTTCCATTCATCCTCTAATCTTGTTTGCAATGTAGTTGGGTTTAACGAAGTAGAACGGTAGGTGATGAGGACTGATGATCCTCTGCTTAAAATGGAGGATGCTCTATATGATCCATGTAAGGACCCGAAAATTTGAAAAAAAAATTAATGAAATTGACGATTTTTCCTTTGAAGGCCAAAAGGTTGACCTTTTGCTCTCGGTACTTTTTGGACTTTTGTGAGGACCGTTGCATAGGCTTCAAAATCCTGAATTTGTAGACAAGCGATATTTCAGAATCAGAGATTGGATGAGTTCATTATGGGTCTAAATTGGCATGGGGTACTTTGGTAAATTTCCATTAGGGGCATTTTGGTAATTTCATAAGTGAGATATGTTATGATGTTGACATGTGTAATTATCTCTTGCAGCCCTTATCTCTTGATGCGCACTGACTTAACAAAAATTTAAATTTATGTGTGTGTATGGCTTTGTGATGTAGGTATGCTTTGTGACTCTTAACCTATGAAGCTCAAAAAAACAGTGAAGGAGAAAAACCAGAGAGAGAACCAAGGAAGCAAAAAGGGATAAGAAGAAGAAAAAAAGAGGAAAAGAGAAGGAAGGAAGAAAACCGAGAGGGAAAGTAAAAAAAATTTGAAAATTGGACCGAAGACGTTTGAGGCTTCTAGGCTTGCAACCAAGGTTTCCAAACTCTTAGTTAATTCCCTGTGATCCTCTCAAGCTAGAAACATGAAGGTTTGGACATGGGAATAACTAGAAATAGATATTTGAACTTTACCTGAAACCGTCGAGCCTTTTATGGAAAATCAAGGTATGTTCTTTGTGTTTTTTCCATCATAGAATATTTCGTATAATTGAGTAGATGAAGTTTGATTATTGTAACATGAAAAATAGTTGAGAAATAAGGAATATATGGCCAGGTCAACTCGTGCTGGTAGGAAAACCCGAATTGCAGGAAAACGGGTTGCCTGTGATAGGTTGAAGGAGATGAACAGTGTCTGGTGCGTGAGATCCATGTGAAAATAGAAGGAGCGGCGCATGGGGGCACGTGGCTCACTGCCTCGATTTTTGAACAACACGACTTTTGACATATTTTATGTTACGAACGCATGATGAGCACCTAGTTGATCATCTTTTCATATCAATTTCCTTTATGTTTTACTTTGTTAGAACCTTAATTATATCATTTCTAACTCACTTTATGCTTTTCAGGTACTAATATCAAGATTGGATGATTTAAAGTCAAAATTGGGTGGAAAGTGAAGAACCTTGTCATTGGACCTAGGACTGTGTCACTGGACCCCAAACATGTCACCGAGACCCAATCGAAGTCACCAAACCCCAAAACATGCCACTGAAACCTAATCAAAGTCAATGGACCTCTATATGTCACTAGTCGTGTCTTTATCCCATGTTCCACTCATATGCCAAGGCCATGTAGACATGTCACTGGTATGTCACTAGGTTGTATTCCAAGTTTTGCTCTAGCCCAAGGTCCAGTATCGGGTCCTAGCTCTTGTGTCAAAGTTGTGTCCATGCCATGTTCTAGTGACATGTCACTGGTGATATGTCTCCAAGATCAAGCCTAGCCGTGTTCCCATTTTGTGCCAACCGAGAACCAGATCTTGATCTAGTCGTGTGCCCATTCTTGTTTCAACTGTGTGCCTATCCTTGTTCTAGTCCATGTTCTAGTGACATGTCACTAGCATGTCACTAGTGACATGTCACCAGGTCTCTCGGCCGAGGCCTAGCGGTGCACCTCCTTTTACGATAAGAAGTGTGGCTGTGTTTTCACTCATATTTCAATGAGGAAGGTTTTCAGTGCCTTGACTTAAAGATCTTCTCTAAAGACTTGGATTTGATGTTGTGGAAGGTTTGAACAAGGATTCCTTGTAATGCAAGGAAATGGGTTGTTTTTGCAGCTAGCTTTTAGGGGTTAATTAGGATTTTGATTCCTTAAGCTTTTGGGACATTTGTAACCCTATATAAAGGGTTGTTTTTCTCTTTGTTTGGCGCGACACCCATTATTTCATAAATTATTTTTTGCCGAAAGTTTTAAACCTAACCACCTTCCATTGATTTAATAAGAGGGTTTAAAGTCGAGTTCTTCCTTTCTTCCATCTTTACAAGGTTCAGTCTGCTATTAGAGAACTTTGTGAATAACAATCCATCTTTCATCCACTATTGGCGTTAGCAAGCTATTCTTGGATTCTAAAAGTGTAACTATTTATTTTCATCCAAACTCTTGAATTAAATCTTGTTTGTGTTTATAGTTCAATATATGTGATGGTTTATTTCTTCTCATATTTGTAACGTTAAATTCAATCTCCATGTCTTTCACTTTCTGAATTTCGATTACTTCTTATGTTTTAGTGTTTAATATTTCAATTAGATGCTAAGTGTTTATGCTTGCTTCAAAAGCACTTAGAATATGACTGAAGAGACTGAATGTTTATGTTCGCTTCAAGGGCATTCAATTAATAACCTACAGTGAATCATATTGTAAGTGTTTACGTTCGCTTCAGGAGTGTTTAATATGTGAAAATCTAATAAGGTAATTGAGGTAAGATTTTGTGATTGGTTTAATGTTTGCAAGTGTTGGTGTGTGGGCATGGTAAGTGGATGATGGTGATCACATGTATATATGTTAGTTAGGAGTAGAGTAAATAATGTGATTGTTGGTTTGGATTTGTTTACATAAAAGTGTCTATTTTGTCTATTAAACTAATGTATGGTTTGTGAGTTCAAATTAGTATTCTCATTTAAATTTGTAGTTGTAAAACGTAGCTTTGGCTACACACTTTCAAAACCTCCCTATCTTTATTATTTCTACTAACCATTTTCAATGTCCCTCAATTCCCTAGTCCATAACGATCTCAATTTACCAATGCTACATCTACAAAAAAATGGTTTTAAATTGAGCAATGTATTAATTAAGTGTTAATTAGACGACCTTGCATAAGCGAATCTATGCATTGACGCAATTTTTGAGTCAGTCAGACATCATCTCAGGCTAGTTTTGGGTGTTCGAAGTATTATATTAGGTTTTAAAGTTGTATTTAATTCCAAAAATTTGGGAATTTGAATGTAAGATTATTTGGTATGTTAGTGATCCCTGGTGGTGATTTATGACAGGAGGTACGACTTCCGAAATAACGGAGCAATGCTCAGTTTAATATCGAACCACGAGGACAGTGTGTTAGTGGACTCTACTTTTATAAATTACGATGCATGCATAGTTAATTATTTTAATTGTTTAACTATGTGATTTATGTGGCTGTGATTGCATATGATTTTTAAACAATTATATATTGATTTTCTGAATTTTATCGATTGATTCTGGACACGTGCTTTACGATATTTTGTGGAAACTTTTTTTTGGATTGGAATGTGAGTCAAGGGTTTGTGCTCGATTATGTTTCTTGTGTAACTTAATCCATGAATTATGTCCACTATTGTTGTGGTTATTTCCCAGACGGTCGAAGCTAGAGGTGTTTTCCTAGACAACCATAGCTCAGGGTGAATGTGTTGTGGTTGTTTCCTAGGCAACCAAAGTTAGGGGTGTTCCCAGACAGCTGATTTTTGTGGATAACTTTTGTTGTTTTGATTATTCCCATGCAGCCGAAGTTAGGGGTGTTCCCAGACGGGTGATGCTGGGGTGTTAGCCTACGTGTAGTGATGTTGTTCATCGTAACTGATACTTAAGTTGATGATTGACTGTATCTAGTTATGATGCATGTGTCCAAATGAGCTTATACGATTTGATGGTCATGGATTTCGAAAAATGTGGGCCATATACTATTTACTAGTATTTTATGATTTTGTGGTCCCACAGTCTATGACTTGTTCAATTTGGAATCTGATTGTTTGTTTGTTTACGTTTTATTCAATACATGCATGTTTTATAAAAATGGAGGATAAATGTTTGTTTCCCTTAGAAAATGCATTTTTAAATATTTATTTTGTCCACTCACACCTTTTTAATGGCTTTGATGACCCTCCAAGCTGTTGTACGAAGATCGGGGCTGATTGAGAAGCGGTGACATAAGCAATAAGGCAATACAAGTATCTTTTATCTAACAAGTGTTGAAGGTACTTTTGGTATTTTGGATTGTTTGTCAGATAGGAACAGGACTAGACACGATTATTAAGGTATTTTTGGAACAGGTTCAGTCAATCCGGCTGTTCTTAATTCTTTGAAGATTCTAGATGATTTGGCTACTTCTGATATGAAGGCTTCACAGATGATTTCAACAACTCCAACTTCTCTTCCTTTATCCACTTTTAGTCAAGTTTTAGTTTTTTCTCAACCAACAAAGTAGATAGTCATTTCTTTGACTAAATTATCTCAGCCTGATTCTTGTGAGGATGTTTATCCCCAGAAGTTCACTTCAATTTCTTCTTCTTTGCAATGCATTCTCCAGAATTTCTTGGTGGTCATAGGTCATGGTTTGGCTAGGTAAATTTCCTTTTTCCATTAGCCCTCTGTTATTACTTTGATATCTTCTCCTTGTGATCTTGACCAATCTGTTTCATAGGTATGTCATTCGTCCAACTTGATCTTATTGACATGGAGATCGACTCAACTTCTAAAAAGATACAACCTTTATAAGCTCCCCCCTCCAGAGTTGTCTACTGCTAGGGATGTTATAATTTCTTTATGGCTAGGGGCGGGCCTTAAGATATGGGGGAATTGGCTCGTGTAGTCATGATTTATTCCAATTATACCCCGACTTTTTCTGAATCTTCTCATCCCGTGGTTGCAATTATGACCCAATATCAGGAATGTACTCATTCTCGCGGTATGAAACAAACTCTTTTTCATCTGATATCTCAATTAGAACTGAGCTAGAGGAACTCTACCAAAAATGATCCTTTGAGAATGAGGAGTGTATTCGTCGGGCTCTTGGCTTTAAAGTTCTTTTCTCATTGTGACACTTTCAAACATATCCAACTCCCAACCACTAGCATTTATTGTGATGTCTCGATACCTTGCCTATAAATTGATTTTCTTTGGCAAGGTGATTCATGATTTGAAATGGCTAAAATGTCCACAATGTGCATGGTTTTCCCATTTCTCACTATGATGAGCTCGTCCAACATCTTCATGCTCAATTTCAGAAGCAACTGAAAAGTATCATCAATTTGATGAAATAACTTCATTACTTGAGATTTTTGAGGAAGTCGATCTCATCTATACTTATCAATTGTGATGTTCACTTCATCTGCATTCCATCCCTTTTTATGAGAAAATCAGGAAACCTCGAGATACTCTGCTATACTTGGAAGGTGTGATAGTTGTTACGAAGGAAGAATTGAAACAACTGAGAGCTGATGTCACATCTCGCGTTAATGGATCCATCAATAAAAGTTGGCTTATCATCTCGATGGATTTAGCGACGGTTTTACAGGGATGGCTGAAAGTAGTGATGATGATGAATTCAATATCGTCGTGTTTAGTAAATTTGAAATTAAATTAGATTCGATAAGTCTTTAAATATGTTAATTTTAAATATATCTGTTTTTATGGTAAGATAATTAGAGGACCGAGGCGAGGTCTCATCCATGGTAGGGCCAAACAAGAGATGGAAAAGAAAAAACAATTTACAAGGACCAAGTTGCAAACCTTGTTGAATACCTTAATTATACAACTTACATCATAAATTGAAATTCTCAAAAGACACTTACCCGACCAAGACCACTCTTGGTCTATTGCAGCTCAGATCCGACACTAAATAAAAGGAAGCTTATCAAATCTAATGCCTTAAAAGTAAAAGGATTAGATGAGGTAATGATCCGTTTGGTATCATTTGAAGAACAGTTTTTAAATATTGCTTTGCAAAACAAAAACAACATATAAGATTTTTCGTTTTAATATTTAAGAATGTGTTTAGTATTGTATTATTCATTCGTTATTTATGTATCATTTTGATGTCATCTAATGCTCCATTTTACTTTTCTGTTCAGTGGATTTGTGCCATCAATGGGAGAAAATGATTTATCTTGTGAAACTCGTGCAAATTTGGAAAGATAGGTTGATTCTAAGAAGAATGCAAAAAGAGTAGATCAAATCGAAGTTAAAACGAAGAAATTATCTCAAGATGAAAACCGAGCCCTAAACGGAGTCCAAGACATGTCTTTAGACCTATCACATGTGCGTCTCCCTGAGGACAATGTCTCTAAGGATGTCCCAGGCGAGCCACCATGTCCCCGCTAAGACCTAGTCCATGGACATGTCATGGGCGTACCATGGACAATAGTATTCGACTTTCTTCTCTATGCACATAAGATTATATCTGTGAGCCCTCTAACCAATTGTGCACTTGTAACAGTCATTAAATGCTCTATTCAAGTACACTATCAGAGCCTATTTTGGATTATGTCCCAGAAATGACCTAAGAACGTCCTAAGACATGTCTTGGGCCTAGATTTGGATTTCGATGTCTCAGCCCATTTCTAAGTTAGCTCTGAGCCCAAACTTTCCAAGATTGACATTATTAAGCCCAAGGCATGGTTTGGATAACTGGTTAAGGCATGTGGTGTGGTCAGATCAAGAATGTTCTCAATGAGCCCAATTGGGATTGTTTCGAGGCCCATAAGTGTTCCAGCTATGTTCCCAGTGTCAAAGGAAAATTCCAGCTGTTAAGATGATGTCCAAGCAATCTAAGAAGACTCTAGAACCTTCCTTGGCATGCAAGAAAGTCAAAGAAGCATTTATCAAGTTTCCTTGCCGAGTTGCCACAAAAGAGACTTATCCTGCATGGATTCAATTTTTCTGAGCAGAGTCCAGCTAGAAACAGCTAGCTAGTCTGAATTTGATGAGATTCCTAATTAGCTAATTCTCTTAAACCCTAGATGAGTGATCCCTTATAAATAGCACCCCTTAAGGCACAGCTAAAGGTTCGTTGTTTCCCTAATTGTACCCTAGTCGTGAATTTGTATTCAATCTTCAATAAATAGTTTCTTTGTCTTGTAACTTGGATGTGGAGCTTGGAAAAAAGGCTTTGTCGGGTCTCCTGTTGTGCAACATTGTCCTCTTTCATCAGTATTATGAACCCTTAATTCTCATTTCAATTTTTAATGCAGTTTGTTATTATGTTTTTTAATTCAATCATATGTGAGTAGCCTTTCTAGGATTGGAGCTGCTTGAAGCCCTTGCCATATTAGTTTCATAATTAGATTTTTGGCTCTTGATTGTGATTGCTATGCATGCTGAATAAGTTGAATTACTATACTTCATAAACTTAATTTATGCCTATAAGCCTAACTAACTTGTTTGTATATAATTATAGATGTAATTGCTTAAGTGATCGTCATATCATCTTGTGATTTGTAGCAACGATGGTAGGTGGTGGGATACCGATTCGTAATCTTAACTTATGACACCAAAGATTGCATGTCACTTTTGTAGGCTAGTGTGGTGTCATAAAATTCCCTTGATACTTTATGCATGATCTTAAAAAGAAGGTAATAGACGTTCTAGACATATGCCATGTCTAAAACATGCTAAGTTAGAGGAAATGAATGTGTCGAGTGAACCAATGTCATGACCTAGGCACGGGCACCTGATTCAGAGAATGCATAGTAATTAGGCCATGGAAATCTAATTGGGAACTATAATTGGTTATAGTGGATAGTATGACATGATTTGTCTTAGCTAATTATTTCAATCAATCATCACATTTGCATTGTTATTTTTCTGTATTTTTACTTACTTTCATTCTATTTTCAAACCATCAAACCCCTACGCATTTTGGTTTAATTTAAGTTAACCTCGAATCTAAACTTAATTGAAAAATTATCATTAAACAAGTTTTGAGGGATCAACCTTTGTGTGCTACTAAATTACCATATTCGATTTTATGCACTTGCGAAGTTATAAATAGTAGAGATAAATTTCATCTTAATTTTGAACGATATTTCTTCTATCATGTATGTTGAATATTATTTTGAAAAATGAAAAAAAAAAACATGTTTGGTAATAAATAAAAATTTAAATATAACGTATGAGATGATGATGGTGGGAATGTCAATAGTAGAGATAGTGATAGTGTGATGGGGAGAAGGAAGTGGTGGTGGTGGTGGTGGTGAGGACTGGGGTAGCGACGACAGTGCCATGGTTATTATGGGGTGGATGTCCAGATGCTAGTGCTGGGGGTTGTAGCGGCATTGAGGTTAAGGGGTGGAGAGGAGTTAGAGGTGAGGTACCGGGGACAATGTTGGTCGTAAGGGTGTAGATAAAGGTGGCAGTGGTGATGGGGGAGGTGGTGACGGTGGTGGTTGTGGATTGGTGGCGCTGATAAGGTAGTGGTCTTAGTGGGGTGGCTGCAATTGTATGGGTGGTGAGAGTAGCGGAGATGGTGGTGGTTTTGGTGATGGGTAAAGTTGGCAGCAATGGTGGTTGTGGCAGAGGTGGTGGTGATGGCGGTGATGGAATGGTGGTGGCGGCGGTGGACAGAGTGGTAGGGTGGTCATAGAGCCAATGATGGAGGTGATGGTGGTGGGGGTGGTGGTGACAATTATGGTAATGGTGGTTGTGGGGTGATGATGTAGTGGCGGTCACAGTGGAAATGGTGGGGTGGTGGTGTGTGGTGGTTGGGTGGCGGTGGTGTGTGGTGGTTGGGTGGCAATGGTGAAGGGGTGGTGGTGTGGTCTTGGCGATGCTGGAGTGAAGGTGGCTATAATAGGGTTGTGGTAATGACAATGGTGATAATGGTGATGATGACAATGCTAATATTGTGGTGGCCTTTTACTTAATATTGTATGTATTTTTTTTTATTTGGCTTGTATCCTAAAATTCGGAAAACAATATTTTGTTGTTTTATAAAACATAAGCAAATTATTGTGTCTTTTGTTTTTATTTTCTAAATTCTTCAAAAATGAGTTATCAAATGAGTTTTACAATTATTTTTGTATCTGAAGAACAAAAAACTATTTCGCAAAATGATACCAAGTGAAAGCCATTAGTTTCCTTCTATTTTTAATCTCATATAATTCTCTTACAATGTAAACAAAACTATTTTCACATTGTTAAAGCAGAAATCTCACTCGTCGCAAAAAGTTTTCACAATCCCTACAAACAATAAATAAGAGACAGTCGAAGTTAAGGTTGAAGCTCCGGGGGGTTATTCAACAAAAAATGCTCTGATACTTAAGTTAACTCTCGGAGAGGAATAAGAAGTACTTCGAAACAAATAAAGGAATTATCTTGAAAGTGAAATGAACTCCGCTATTTATAGGGAAGCTTTGGGAGTCTCGGAGCGTTCTGATTGGCTAATTGATTTTGTAATTAATAAATAATATGTTTTTAATAAAATATATTGTTTAATAATGATAATAATTGTTCATTATGATGATAATTATAATAATTTAATATTAATAATAATTACTCATTTTTAGAAATAATGACAATTAATTCTCGGGGAGAATATTAATATTATTATGTTCTTAACCCGATTAAATAATATATTTAATTCAAAATACATTATTTAATGTACGTGTAGGTGTTTGTGAGCTGTTAATGTTATTACTAAGGGCAATTGGGATATTTTGGGATTTTTTGGTCATGTGATAGCTCCACAATTTTGGGTGATTTTGGGTTTCACACATCAACATTCATTCAATTTATGAATGATCCAACTAATCTAATTTCACTTATGAAATGTGCCCTATATATTTGTGAAATCAATTTCCATTACCTTTAATACCATGAAACAAAAGAAAATAATATTTGATTGCATATACGTAATGATTGACTAGTTTAAAGACCATTCTAAGGTTTCCCCAATGTTTGGGAGCTCTTATCATTTTTTTAAACCATACATATTCAAATAGAGTCTTAATTTTTGACAAATTGAAGGACAGAGAATTTTGCTAGACATGATGTCTGACAAAGATGATTGGGCAAGTGTGTTGGGGAGTGAATTTGATTGGATAACTCTTCAACTACAATATATGTTTTAAAATGAGTGTAGTTTCATTATAATAATTTGATAGAATTATATCTATACTAAAATAGAAATGGAAAATCACGGTAGATCTACAGTGATTTTCCATTTCTGCCCTTTTTTTTTTTCCTTTTTTCTTTATATATTTTTTCTTTTCCTTTATATTTTTTTCCTTTTCCTTTTTCCTTTATTTTATTTTTTTTCCTTTTCCTTTATATTTTTTTTCTTTTCCTTCATACATATCAAATTTTTTTTTCTGACCCTTTTTTTTCCTTTTCCTTTTTTTTTTCTTTTCCTTTATACATATCAATTTTTTTCCCTTTTCCTTTATTTTTTTTAGTTTTTTTTTTAATTTTCCTTTGTACATATTAAAAAACAATAAAAGAGAGATAAAAAAAACACTATTCCCCTATAATGTTTTATCGATTCTGCCTTTTTTCTTTCTTTCTTTTATAGATATCAAAAAATCACTGCTAGTTAGAACTAAAAGAGATCTTACCTTTTCTAATATACTATTTTAATTGGATGTAATAAGTTTTTTTTTCTAGCCCTACTCCCTCTAATATTCAAAAAATAAATGGTGAAAATTCATTAAAAAAAATGGAAGGAATTGCTTACCCAATTTTGTAGACAGTTGCAAAAAAGGCACCCCAATATCCTCTTTAAGAATGTGTTTGGATGAAGGATTTCTAATTTAATGAAAATTTACAAATTTCATAATTTGTACGTATTTACAATTTCTTGATTTGTAAATTCTAGTATTTGAATATCAATTTTAAAATTATGGAATTTAAATTTCACTTGTTTCAACTTATCATTTGAAAAATTATGCCCCAAATTTCCCCCAGATTTTCCTCTGAAAATAATCCAAATTCTGACTCAGTTTTCCATATAAAGGGAAACTAATTTGTCGCTCACTAAATACTCCTTACACTCCAAATGATCTGTTTATTTCTTGAAACGAAACACACCCTAAAGGAATTGGGCACAACAACATCACTTATCCCTGCCAAAAGAAATAATTGGGCACAACAACATCATCGACCCTTACCAAACAATTGAGAACAACAACATCATCGACCCCTACCAAAAGAAATATCTCGAGTGCAAGGCCAGCTACAATCGGTTATTAATGCCCCATTTACAGTGGATTCGATTGAGGTTAGTAACTCACAATGTAGTCAATTGAAACATTTGTTGCATCAAGAAGTAGTGTACTGGAGCTAAGGGCCAATGAGGGTTGGTTGAAAAATGGAGACATACAAACACAGTATTTTCACCAACAGGCATCTAAACGTAGAAGGAAGAATTCACTAAAAGGATTATTTTCAGCCAATGGTGTTTGGTGTGAAGATGAGGTCGACATGGAGAATATTGTGGTTAATTACTTTGATGATTTATTTACCTCTCAGGGAAATCTATCAATGGACATTGTTCTAGAGTCAATTGAGCCAAAGGTGACGAAGGAGATAAACTTATGTCATTCACAAATGACGAGATAAAAGCTGCTCTATTCCAAATGCATCCATCCAAAGCTCCTGGTCCCGATGGAATGACCCCTTTCTTTTTTCAGAAGTTCTGGGATCTCACTAGGATTGATGTTTGTAATGGAGTTTAAGATGTGCTCCAATCACGCCAGATGACCTCAGGGCTCAATTATACTCACGTCACTCTAATTCAAAGATTAAATAGTCGTTCATTATGGCACATTTAAGGCCCATCAGTCCCTGCAATGTACTGTATTAGATATGCTTGACGACCTTGTTAAACCAAATGAAGAAAATCCTGGGTTAGGTAATCTCTCACTCTCAGAATGCT
Organism: Prinsepia uniflora; assembly: GCA_032719365.1. Taxonomy (NCBI): domain Eukaryota; kingdom Viridiplantae; phylum Streptophyta; class Magnoliopsida; order Rosales; family Rosaceae; genus Prinsepia; species Prinsepia uniflora. The sequence continues at coordinate 47,153,884 of CM064870.1, read as the reverse complement.
TTTATTCCCAGTAGGCTTATCTAGGATAACAACCTTATTGCAAAGGAATTATCACATTTTATGTATAAGAAGCGAAGTGGATGAGACGGGGTGGTGGCTCTAAAGTTAGATATGAGTAAAACTTATGACATCGTGGAAGGGGGTTTTATTGAGGGAGTCATACGAAAGTTGGGTTTTTCGGAGCATTGGATAGAGTTGATCATGATGTAATGTGACTTAAGTCATTTAGTCCTTTAATATCAGTGGAGATCCAGTGGGCGTTGTTACTCCAAGTATAGCAATCCGGCAGGCAGACCCACTTTCCCCTTATTTATTTATACTTTGTGCAGAGGGCTTCTCAGCTTTGTTGGACAAGTGGCTCCAAAGGTGCATCATCTTCTATTTGCAGATGATAGTTTATTGTTCGCCAAAGGAAGCCTGGAAGAATGTATGGCTGTGAGGAATGTTCTGAGGAGCTATAAGGAGGCTTCTGGACAAACAATTAATCTTTAGAAATCATGTGTGCCTTTTAGTATCAATATTACAAAGAATGATCAGAATCTGCTAGCTAATTGTTTAGGTTTGAGTCGGGCGGAGCATCATGACAGGTATCTGGGTCCGCCTCTTTTCATTGGTCGTTCCTAAGTGGATACATTTGATTTTGTAAAGGATAGATTATCAAAGAAGCTAAATAGCTAGAAAGGCAAATTTCTGAGCAGTGCAAGTAAGGAAGTATTAATTAAAGCGGTTGCCCAAGCCATCCCATTATACGTGATCAATTGTTTTCTTCTTCTTAAATCTTTTTGTCATGAATTGTACCGGTGTATTGCAAAATTCTAGTGGGAGATGTTCATTTGAAACAGAAAATATATTGGGTAAGATAGAAGACGATGTGTAAACCAAAAAGGTAGGGAGGTCTTGGGTTCCGTGATTTCTATGCATTTTTTTTTGGGTTCTCAGAAAAGAAGGGGTGGAGGGTTACTAATAATCCCAACTCTCTTGTAGCTTAGTCCTTGAAGGCTAGATACTATCTGTGGAACCCAAAATCATCTGAAAATTATGGAGCCGCCACGCGTCCCATAATTCCCAAAAATGACCAAATTGCCCTTGGCAAATAACGCTGATCATTTGAAAAACACCCGCACATTAAATAATCTATTTACCAGTTAAATACGTTATTTGATCGGGTTAAAACCTCCGTAATATTGATATTCTCCCCGAGAGTTAATTATCGTTATTCTTAATAATGGATAATTAATATTAATATTAAAATACAACAAATATCATTACTATCATAATGAGCCATCATTACAATTATTAAATAATATATTTAATAATAATATATTATTTACTAATTAAATATTCAACCGACCAATCAGAACGCTCCAAGGCTCCCAAGATTTTCCTATAAATAGGAAGGCACATTTCATTTACAAGGTACGTTGATTCTTCGCTTCGAAGTATATCCTTTTCCTCTCTCAAAGCTAACTTAAGCATCGGAGTGTTCTTGGTCGAACAACCCCCCGGTAAATCGATCGAGGCAATGATAGCTAATTGTTTACTGTTTGCAGGAATTGTGAGGACTTTTCGCGGCGGGTTCAATCTTTGATTCAACAATTGGTGCTTTCATTGAGAGCTATTGAGTTATACTCAGAAGAAGCTCTCTCATTTGTTCATCGTTCATCTTTCTTCGTTCGTCGTTCATCGACATTGTTCGAAGATTTTGAACGTTGTTCATCACTCATCAAGAATTTGTTCATCGTTCATCTTTCTTCGTTCGTCGTTCATCGACATTGTTCGAAGATTTTGAACGTTGTTCATCACTCATCAGGAATTCTTTCATCGTTCATCTTTCTTCATTTGTCGTTCATCGACATTGTTCGAAGATTTTTGAACGTTTGTTCATCGTTCATATCCCTTCGTTCGTCGTTCATCAACATTGTTCGAAGATTCTGAACGTTGTTCAAATTATCCATCAAACAGCTTTCCAACTCAACATTCTTCGAATCAGCATGGCTAAGGTTCGTCGATCCGTTCAGTCAGCCGGAGAAGGTGTTTCTACCTCAACGGCCCAGACGAGGAATGAGGCTCACATAGAAACTCCGGAGAAGCGCCCAACTCAACCCAGGCGTGTGTCCATAGAATCACCCATGGAGACACTTGGAGGGAGGCCAACCTTCAGTTTTGGAGCGTTCCCCTCTCCAGCTAACCAAGTACCCGCGCTAGGGGAAGGAACTTCGGCTTTGCAACAAGCAAACGAGAGGTTGATGGGAAATACATCACGACATGATCAACCCACAACAAACATGGTCCTAAGGGACTTTCTGGACGGGTGTCATGACATCTCAGGGAGAAGTCGTCACCAACCTCCCCAGGACAACTTGGCGCAGCAAGTTGAAGGGTTAAGCAAACAAGTTCAACTTCAGTCAGAGCTCTTACAGCAACTCCTAGCAGAGAGACCAGTCCAAGAGCAGGACAGAAATTCCACGTCACGTGGAAAACAGGAGCATGCTCAAAGGCGTCCTGGGAAAGAACCAGTCCACTGCCGAACAATGTCACGAGACACTTCGCTAAACAATTCCAGTGAAGAAATTCATACTCACCGAGCAAAAAACCCTCAACGCCTAAGGTCATCAGTATGTGAACGACTAGGAAATAAGCCTGGGGCAACCTCACGGGCAGAGCGCTCACAACACTCCCATGGAGGCAGGGGGCAACTTCGAGCTCTACACAAAAACCCAAAACAATCTGCCCACGGCAGTAAAAGGGAAGACGAAGCCTACTCCCCTGCACGATCTCAGAAATCAAGGGGAGAAGCTCAAAGAGGTTCTCGACGATTAGCACAAAGGGACTCATCGCCTCAGCAAGGAGCATTGCGGACTAATGATGTTCAAAAATTGTTGGACATGCACCTTCGTGCTCAACAAGGTGGCGATCTAGAGGACGATCTACGTCGCCAGATACAGCTTTCTACGCCCTTTATAAGGAATATTGAGGAGGAGCCATTCCCCCAGAGATTCGCAACACCAAACTTCACTCCATTCAAAGGAGCCTCCGACCCGGTAAAACACATAGATCATTATCGAGGAGTCATGATACCCCACAGGTCTAACGATGCGCTCATGTGCAAAGTTTTTCAAGCTTCCCTTCAAGGCCAAGCCATGACTTGGTTCAATCATCTCCCCCCGAGGTCGATTGAGTCCTTCGAAGAGTTGGCTTTGACATTTGTGAAGGAATACGCACAACTTCGGACAATCGAGGTGAAAGACGACCATCTTTTCTCTGTCCGAAGGAGAGCAAAAGACACTCTGCGACAATACATACGGAGATTTTGTGAGGAGAAATCTCGCATTATCGGCTGTAATGACTTTGTTGCGGCAATGACATTCAAGCAAGGACTCCCTCGAGACAGCCAGCTTTACGGGGACATCGTCATGAGCAATGCGCGAAGTCTTTCCAAAATACTTTCGCTAGCAGAACGACATGCAAGTTGGGAGGACGAGAAGCGCGCCGCTCATACTCATGACCACGCTGGGACTAGCGAAAAGGCCTCCAATGAGGATGAACCCCATGGAAAGTCTGGAACTGGAAAGCTCAACAAGCGAAAGGCAGGGCAACACTCCCAAACGCCAGTTATGGGGAAGCCTAACTTGCAGCTATCTTTACCAGCCCATCAGATCCACAATGAAATTAAGAACAAGCCATGGTTTAAGAAGCCAGAGCCAGTCAAAGGCAATCAAGAGAATGCTGATAAAACCAAATGGTGCGCCTATCATAAATGTTATGGGCACAATATCAGCACATGTATATCTTTCGAAAGATATCTCCGAAATCTCCTGAGGGAGGGGCATTGTACAGACTACATCAAAACAAGACTGTAAATCACATGGAGAACAAAGAGTCAAACGAGCCAGCGTCAAAGGTGATCCGCATCAACTAGACGCAAGTCAACATTAGAAAGACATAAAACTCTATGGAGCTTTTCAATTTTGCTTTTCAAGTTGCCTTCTGAATTCAAGTATCAATGAAATGAGATTAACAAATTGATTTGTTCACCATGTACAATTTTCAAAGCTTATTCTCTCTAGTGTAAAAAGCCTTCATGATCGAAGCATCCAAGCCTTCGTCATCGAAGCATCTGAGTTTTCGCCTTGCGAAGCATCTAAGCCTTCGCCATGCGAAGCACCTAGGCCTTCGTCATCGAAGCATCCAAGCCTTCGTCATCAAAGCATTCAAGCCTTCGCCTTGCGAAGCATCTAAGCATTCGCCATGCGAAGCACCTAAGCCTTCGTCATCGAAGCATCCAAGCCTTCGCCCTGCGAAGCATTCAAGCCTTCGTCATCGAAGCATCAAAGCCTTCTGAGTCCTGCAAATTTCTGTGCAGCAGGGAGAGCTCATCTCGAGTGGTATCTCGCTCATTTTCTATCAGCATCCTCTCTGCACGGCTCATCTCCAACTCGCCCATTTTGGCTTCCGATGTGAAATTGAGACCTCAAGTTTTCTTAAGTTATCGCAATCTCACATCAACAACATAACTTTCCATTTCCGCCTGCCCTTCGCATCAAGATGGCACATTCGCAGGGCCAGAACGAAAAGGTTAGGAAAGAAGTTGCTCGGTATGCTTATGGGTTAGGAAAGAAGTTGCTCGACATGGTTTTTTCTCCCAAGAACCAGTAAGCCCTTGTTTATTGTCCTTCTTCTGAACAACGGTCTCCTTCAAGCACAGTGGAACGCACAACCACTCCTTGATTGGGATGTCTGAAAGCTTCTCGCCATTCATGGAGAGAGTAGCCGGCTCATGTCCCGAAACTCTAGAAGAACATCTGTCGCCAAGCTCCACGAGAACGTCGCTTGAAAAGGAAATTTGATTGCGAGCCTTCCACTCCATGAAGTCTTCGGGTTTCTCAGATTCCATATCTTTCCCTCGGAATGGACTTAGGCCACAAAAACCGCCACGCTCCCACATGGCAAGTTTGCCAGGTCTCTCAGCACCTTGACGCGTGGCGAGCATGTATGTGGTACTAGCAAGAGTCACAGTAAGTGTGATCCTGCCTACCGATGCTCACTAGTCACGTCCGCAAGTGCACTCGGTCACCGCCAAGTCCCCGTCGACTGTTCAGCCAAACTCCGTCCACCACGTGGCACCGGTAGTACACCCGCTCCAACAAAGTTTCTAAACACCTTCGACGGACTCTTGATGCGTAGCAAGCATATTTGCGGTACTAGCAAGGGTCACGTTAAATGTGAGCCAGCCTACCAATGCTCGCACGCACCGTCCAAACCGCTCATTTTCCAAGCCGGACTCACTTCCGTAATTTCCCACGCTTTCCAGGAATCTCGAATCCTGTCCAAAAAGCAACATGAAAGGTCATTAATGACTCTAAAAACATCATATCAATTTTCCACAATTTTTCGGGAATTTAATAAAAATTTAAAACATAAACTAAACCTTCGGACCCCCGAAAGAGTATCAAAACAGTGTATGATTAACTCGTACCCAACATTAAGAATGTTCGTTACATTAAGTATAGTAAAACACATGTTGAACACTTCCCCAGAAACACATCCACGCGCTCTCACGCGCCACCGCAAGCGGCTGCGCGTGAAAGCCACGCGCGTAGCACAGTAACTGCTACAATGCGTCTTCTCTGCCCGTTTCTCTGATAAACGGGTCGAGAGCCCGCGATCAGACCCGGAAAAATCTCCATCAATTCGACCTTGATTTCTTCCGTTCTTTCAACTGATCCCCTCTAGTCCAACTAAAATCAAGTTCTGTAAGATCAATTACCTCAATGAACGTCTAAAACTTCACGACTCACGATCAAATTTTGACGGGTCTCCTATTCGGGTTTATCGATTTTGTCCCTGATTTTCAAATTAATTCATACGGTTAGAATCGTGAGAGTATAAGGAATGATTTTACAAGATCAATTTGATAATTCCTTACCTCCAGCTAGTAGAACTCAAGCTCGATTTTTCGAGGATTTTGAAGCTTCTGTTCTTGCTCGATACGGCCTCAATCCTCTCCGTTTTTGATTTGGATCGGTTTGAAGTAGTCCCAAAAGACTTAATCCGGTCTCAATTTTGATCCTCAGGACTCACAACTCTGAATTCGAATTTTCACCTCAATTTTCAAAATTTTCGAATTTTGCAAAATCGGTAACCCCTCTGTCCCTCGTGTTTGTTTTCTCCAAATCAGACTCTCCAATCTCTCATTCTCACAACCGAATTGCCCTGCTATTTAACAAAATCAAGGTTTGGACAAAATGATTGAGTTTTCCCTAATTAAGGGTTTTAGGGTCCCTAAATCCATGATTTCCTCCATGTTGTCTGGACAAAGCAGCAAAAATCATTGGCAGGTAGCATGAGTCAGCGTCCACCGTTCGCTCGTCTCAAAAGGACCGTTTTGCCCTTCGCTTCCAAAATTACTAAAATGCCCCTCGCCTTCGTAGACCCATAACTTTCGCATCCGATCTCCGATTTCGGCATGCCGCCTGTCTATGGATTCGTATCAACCCGACCTACGTAACGGTCTCTGGCTCTCGTCCTTTGGACCCCCCAGTTCAAAAGTCAACATTTTGCCCATGCTTGGGGGCAAAATGGTCATTTTGCACATTATAATAGTCATTCTAAAACTAAAAATGGACTTTTTACCCTTATAACCAGGGGCAAAATCGTCAAATAAACACTGACTCGATTCTTGAACCCAACAGTAACCGGTAACCCGGTAATATAAGACTCCAAACAATGTACATCCATCCGAATTCCCTGAATACCGAATCGATGTGGGGGCATTTGTGGAACCCAAAATCATCCGAAAATTATGGAGCCGCCACGCGTCCCGTAATTCCCAAAAATGACCAAATTGCCCTTGGCAAATAACGCTGATCATTTGAAAAACACCCGCACATTAAATAATCTATTTACCAGTTAAATACGTTATTTGATCGGGTTAAAACCTCCGTAATATTGATATTCTCCCCGAGAATTAATTATCGTTATTCTTAATAATGGATAATTAATATTAAAATACAACAAATATCATTACTATCATAATGAGCCATCATTACAATTATTAAATAATATATTTAATAATAATATATTATTTACTAATTAAATATTCAACCGACCAATCAGAACGCTCTAAGGCTCCCAAGATTTTCCTATAAATAGGAAGGTACATTTCATTTCCAAGGTACGTTGATTCTTCGCTTCGAAGTATATCCTTTTCCTCTCTCAAAGCTAACTTAAGCATCGGAGTGTTCTTGGTCGAACAACCCCCCGGTAAATCGATCGAGGCAACGATAGCTAATTGTTTGCTGTTTGCAGGAATTGTGAGGACTTTTCGCGACGGGTTCAATCTTTGATTCAACACTATCCATCTGGTGAATTTTTGGACGCTATAGTCAGGGTCAATACCTCTTTTACTTGGAAGAGTATATCTCAAGCACGTGATATCATTAAGAGGTGCTCCAGATGGAAAGTGGGAGCTTGGGACTCTATAAGAATATGGAAGGACAAATGGCTTCCTCGACCTCATCTACCTATAGTGGTGTCACATAGGCCAGCTGCATGGGATGATTAGAGTATAATCAACGTGTTGATTTTGGCTGATGGGGGAAATGGAATGAGAATAGGGTTTGTGATATGTTTCTACCGAAGGAAGCCATGCTTATCCTCAACATTCCACTCAGCTTTCGTAGGCCGGAGGATTGGCTAATTTGGCAAGGGGAAATGAGTGGTCTATTCTCAGTAAAAAGTGCTTATAACTACGCTCTTACCAAGCTAGGAGCTGAGTCAAATATGGCAGGGAGTTCCAAGTATTGGTGATGAGATGCAATCTCCATGGAAGAGAATCTCAGCGGCATATGTACCTAACAAGGTGAAGGTGTTTTTTTGGCGAGAATGTAGGAACACTATGCCTACCAAAACAAACCTGCAAAAGAAGCAGATTCAGATTGATAACCTATGAATTTTCTATGGTCGTGAACTAGAAATTGAAACTCATATATTGAGGGGCTGGCCAGTTCACTGGGGCTTAGAACCTAAATTTTCATAGGCTTTCAATGACGGCTTGGACGTTTGGCATGGCAACTCAACTGCCCAGTTACCATTTTGATTTACTGTTAGTTATTTTTTGGAGCTTGTGGCAGAAAAAGAACAACCTTCTATGTTTGGGGTTTCATGGGGCACTTAAAGATGTCCCTCGCAATGCAGCTAGTTGGCTCCACTCTTTCCATCACCATCACCTGCAACCAAAAGGTGTTTCCCATTGCGACAAGGAAGCTTGGAAGAAACCAAAGCCAGGGTGGGTGAAATGTAACATTGATGGAGTTTATTCAGATACAGAGTACCGAGGAGGTTTTATGATTGTTTCCAGGTCTCAAATGGGTGTTTTCTGGTGGCTCGGGTTGGAAACTGCAACGGGCCAGGCGACGTCTGCCTTCCATGTCGAGGCGCTGGCAACACGAGAGGAATCCATATGGCAGCAGCAATTGGCTTTCAGCAGCTTGAGATTGAAAGGGACTAGGGACTACATCATGGTCATTTTCGCATTATCGCAACAGGCCCGGTCCTTAACGATGCACATCATTTCGCTCAAGAACTTGCGAAGGTCCAACTCGGATTCAGTCCCAAGGAAGCAAACTGAGTGGCTCAGCTAGATGGAGTTTGTTTTCAGTCAAAGAAGTTTTATGTTTTGAAAAACCACCTGATATACTTTTCGATGTTTTATTGGAGGATTCAAATGGTCGCGTGTGACACTCTTTTTGCTTAGACTAGATTATAAGTTTCGACAAGATTTTAATGAGGTAACTTAATTTGTATGTTTTTTTATATCTAATGCATTATCATATTCCCATAAAAAAAAAAAATTAAGTTCCCATGTCCCTTGTGGCGAATCACATAATTGCTACAAGTCCCAACCACACAAGAAGCTAAAATTTTCTAGCTTTTCAACAAAATTATAAATGTACAAAAATACGTAAATGATTAAAATATTTATGATTTTCCAAAATAAGGAGAATTGCTGGATCAACGGCAAGATCATAATTTATATACATTTTATCCATAATTTAATACCATAGTACTTATGCTTTCTTAATATTTTGTTCTATGACATTGGAGAAAATAATATATTTGTGAGAAATTGCAAAATTAGATAGAATTTGAAATTATAAGGATTAGAAAAAAAAGATCCACATGTTATACTGAAAAAGTTACAAAAAAAAAAAAATTAAGATCATACCTATGAAAAGATAGATGAATCCCATGGGAATCTCATGGGCCTACGGTCAACTTCTAAATCATCCTGAAATCATCCCTACATCTATCCCATGGGTTGGAGATCATTCCAAGATCATTTCAAGAACATTCCAAAGGTTGCTTTGGACCTTGTGGTCAGTGGTCCATTTCAATGTAAGTTCAGATTCATCCCGCAGAAAGTTTGTGGGACAGCGGCCGCCAGGATGCCTCACCTTGTGTTCACACTCATTCTTAATGTTTGAAGGGGATTTCATGCCTATTTGGTTAGGAAATATTATTTTTATTTATTATACTTTTAGGAAATGTTTTAATTAGTTTTTCTTTAATGTTTCGAAAACCTTTTTCTCATAAAATAAATATAAACTTCCATTTATTTTGGGATTGATAATTCTTCTATAAATAGAGGCACTAGAGATTTGTAAAGAGCCCTCTCAAAAAATACACAAAAATACACTACCAAGCAAACCCACTTTTCTTTTACATTGTAGTGTTCTTTTTAGGTTGGAGCTTCTTGAAGCCCTAGCTATGTTTTTCTTTAATAAGATTTTGGCCCTTGATTTATATTATTATAAATGTTGGATGCAATTTTGATTACTGTGTATCATGAGCATAGTTTATGTTTACGGATCTGAAAATTTTGATTGCATAATCTATTGATAAATAATTGCTTGTTAGATTAGTCATCTTCATATGATTATTTGGCATCAACGATATAGGCTTTACCTATATTTATAATCTAAATTCATGACAACCCTAGATCATTAATCATATTTTGGGGGTAGTGTGGGGTCATTAAATTCTTTTCGTACTTCGTGCATCATCTTAGATTATTAATCCTTCTCTAAGTTGATACATGTTTTAAGGAAGGAACTGGGTTAGGACGTACATGCGAAGTAAGAGAGAATATAATATGTAGAATGAACCATAATCGGATCTTTGCATGGGCATCATATTCAGGTAATTCATAGCAATTGAATCTTGGAAATCATGTTAGAGAATAATTGTAGTTAATGGTGGATATAGTGCCTTAGCCTACTATTTTTATTAATTATTTTTGTTTATTAATTTTCTTTATTATTTTATGATAAATCCCCCCAACATGCTTGTGTGTTTGTTTTTATTTTGTGTCTCTGTGTTGTTATTTTTATTACCTAACTGATCACTTACTCACGACCAAAGAGGGGCAAGACACCTTTAGGGGTTGGAAGGGTATCTTGCAAAGTTTGCGAGTTCTAAATTCTGGTCTTCACTGGAGGATTAGGAATGGTAGGATTGTTAGCACCCTTAGTGGCCCTTGGTTGAATATGAGGCAGTCTTTTCTCACTCTTTCTCGCCATGCTCTTATGCCTACTAAAGTTGTGGACCTCATTGATGAGGATTGTAAGTGCTAGAATACTGAGCTTATTAATACTATTCAACTAAGAGAAGGCTCAATGTGTACTAGCACTCCCTCTTAGCTTTCTTGGTGGATGATATTTTTCCTCAATATGGTGACGAGGAGAAAACACAGGTACATTTATTCTTTAAATGAAAATTTTCTCGGATCTTCTAGTTTGGGAGTCCTTTGCGGGTTGATATTGGTTGTCTTGATGGTGAAGAATTTGTGTGGTATTGGCATTACTTCATGAGGGCTTTCAAAGGTGATGGGCAGAAGAACTTTGCTTTTCAATTCTTTGTTTTTGGCCTATGGCGTCTGTAGAAGTGTCGCAAGATGATATGCCATATTGTTAATTATCCAAGGACTGCCATTCAGCTGATGATGGAACAAATTAGTGAGTTTAATGCGGCCAATCTTGCTAAACCTCTTTTGATTCAATCGGTTCATACACCACTAGTTATTAGTCGAGTTGGCTAGGGTTGGAGCCTTCTCCCTAATGGGTTCGTGAAGGTGAATTGTGATGGCGCTTTTAGTAAGAATGAAAAACAAGATGCTTATAGTTAGGTTTGCATATCTTCATTTGGGATATTCATTGTTGCCGGTGGGGATGGTGGTCTTCCTTGTGTTAATGCCTTTCAGGTGAAAGCTTATGCCCTCTAGGCTGCTATGATTGCTTGTATAGATTTTGATTGCGAAAAAGTGATCCTTGAGATAGATTCTATGTGCTTGGTGCATTGTGTGACCACATGTGTTGGAGTGGATGCTACTATTGAAGGAGCGATGTTTGATATTTTGGCTATGCAGTCTCTCTTTGAGAGTGACAAGTTTAGGTATACTTCTCGGAAGCACAACGTTGCAACTCATAAAGTTGATGGTTTTTGTAAATACTCTAAACGTTGTTCAAAATGAAAGGGCCTTGAGCCTTATTGGTATTTGATATTTTGGCTAAAGATATAAACGGATAAATTCATCTCAATTATTAAATTCTTTCTTCTTGGCAAAAAATAAAGTAATTAAGTTAGGACTCGACCCTTGCCTATTTATTATATTATTTATTATTTATGCACTTATAAGGTTAAAATGAATATAATAGATTTTATATTTATATTGTCAATTTTATCCAACAGTGAATTAGCAAAATAATTTTTTAGCAATTTTAACTAAAGATAGTGTATTGACAAAAACCAAAAAACAAAACAAATAGAGAAAATGTATATTATTAGATGTTGAAGTAGTACTATCAATAGATTGATAATGATAAGAAACAGTAAGCATAGGAGCAACGTCGTCCTATGAGGAACAAACAAACGTTGTTTATCATTAAGATTATGAATAGTAAGTGTAATGCATAAACACATAGACAACATTATGTAGCAAGAAATATAGCTGCAGATAAATAGCAATTGGATACTGGAATTGTAGAGAGAGAAAGAATTGATGAGGCCTTCCATTGAAGTATCTTTGTCGACTTGTTATATATTAAGCAGTTCCCTTGAGCTTCTTTGTGATGGTGGCAATGTATTTTCCTTGGTGGAATGCTTGCTCCAGCTCAAGCTCAGATGGCTGTCTAGACCCATCCCCGGCAAAAGTTCCTGCACCATAAGGACTTCCACCTTTGATGTTCTCCATTTCAAACATGCCAGCTCCAAATGTGTAACCAATTGGTACAAATATCATCCCATGATGAACCAGCTGAGTAATCGCAGTCAACCTGTAAAAACAATAGCATCTCAAAAATATTAATATCACCACTTGAGATACAGATGATTTTTCAATTGATTATATAAAGATGTAGAAACTTACGCAGTAGTCTCTTGGCCACCACCTTGCGATCCAGTGCTGTAAAAGAGCCCAGCAGGTTTTCCAGCAAGCTGTTGTGTTCTCCATAGACCACCTGTTGCGTCCAGAAATGCTTTGAATTGAGCAGCCATCATACCAAATCTGGTTGGGAATCCAAAAACAAATCCATCAGCATCTGCAAGTTCATTAGGCGAGATGATTGCTACATCAGTCTTTGGTGGTGCACTCATTTTTCCAAGCACATCCTCTGGTAGTGTCTCAGGGACCTGCTTGATTAATGAAACTAGTCAGTCCCTTACTTTTCATCAAGTTTACCAGATTTAGAAGAAAAAGTAACCAGGAGATAGAAGAGAAGAGAGCCAACTATTACTAAACCAAAGAAACATAAATACTACATTAAGAACCAGGATCTTCATATACCATCTACATGGTTGTAGATAAAAGATGTGAAGTGCGTGATTGTGCGGAAAAACAAATGACCAAAGGAAAAAGATGATTTTCGAAGGCACCAATCTCGAAGAAAAATATATAATATTTGCATATGACACTATATTATCGAGATAAACTAAAAACGAGAGTGAGGGGAAAAAGATACAAAGAAAACAATGGAAAACAGCAATATGGGTGCATCCAAAATGAAATATGGACAAGTAACCATGATACATCCAATCATCAGGGAGAACCAATCTTGATGATGCAGGCTTTTCAAGAGGGAGAACTAATCGGTGAGTCTAAGAGGGTATATGAAAACTCTAGCAATGTTCGTAGATAGGGGATTCAAACTATGGTCAGATTTGAAGTTCAAAACTAGGCCTGAACTGCGATGATTGTGATGAATATCCATCAAACGAGGTGTAAACCTAACAACCTTGGTAATAGGTTACTACTGTTAATATTATGAATCATCTCGTGTTTATAAACCCATATGCAAAAAGGTGAAGTTTGATCCTCACCATCATTTTAACTTTTAAGTGAGGGAGCTCCAATTAAACATAGGCTGTAACTTATGAAGTGTTCACAGGTTGCATTGCATGTATGAAAGAAAATGGACCCTCACCTGCCATAGGGTGGCTTCTACACCCTCAACAGCTGAAGCCCCTTTCTTAATTTCTTCCGCTAGTCTCCCAACATGTCCGTACATGGAATAATACCTGTAAAATCAATAAGGGTTTAGATAAATAGGGATGCATTTACGTGGAAGAAGCATAAGAGCATCCTTGAAAATTAATAGAATGCAAAGCTTTTCTTTCTGTTTTAGAGAATGAAAAAAGAAGATAAGTTAAAACATATCAATGCATGTGCAACTGTGAGCGACTTAAGTTCAGTCACCATCCTTGTTTACAAATTACTGAAAATATGTTTCGCAGCAATATCTAATTGAACTGCTGGATTCTGTCGGAGTTTACAGAGCCAATTATTTCATCCTGTCACTCACAGAATTCTTCAATGAATAAAACTCTTCTAATATTAATCAGACATACTTTCCAAACTTTGAGAACCTTAATATCCATTCATATCCCTCCATATTTAGATTTAGAGTCTGACATGTCTGAATTATATTAATGATGAAATCCAAATGCACAGAGCTGTAAACCAACTCTAACACCAGTCTAAAGCCTTCCATATTCCAACTTGGCCCACTGGCTACTACTCACTATCACCAAATTATGATACTGCTATGTCCGAGAATCAAGGCAAATTCTTTTGAGTGCAATATGTACCCCACATGCATGACATATCCCATGCTGCAACCAAACAAAAACTCGAAAGGTTTTAAATCAACCATAGAAGCCAATATAATCATTTGTCATCGCTATGAGTATGGTTGATGCAGCCCAAGACCACCTAATCAACCTGTACTAAAAAGGCAGGGTTGTAGGATATAAAGTCATGGCATTAAAAAGGGATACGGAGTGATAAATAAAGTAGCTCTACATTTGAGGTCTGCACATGGACTAACTACCTATGTCAGAAAAAACATGCAATGCCATTTTCTTTTTTCATTTTGGAGATTCACTTAACAGGACACATTGGAGCAGTATCCAAGTCTATAATACAAGAGAGTTTCAACTAAGGCACAAGAGACTACATGTGTCAAGAAAATTCAATCAAGTCCAGAAATAATTCAGATAAGAAGAAAACAACGTTTCCAAACAAGAATACAAAAAAATGCGAGAAAGCAACTTCATAAGTTCCATAAGGGATTCTGTAATAGAGACAGTATCATTGTACTCAATACAAAAACGATCATGGAAGAAGAAAAAAAGGGTTCTTCACAATCATGGACTTCTATTATTACTACAGCTTCAAGACCAACTGAAGTGATTCCCATGAAAACGCCAAGCAACTCTGCCATTTTACACCATGCCCTGTTCTATGTGGGTCAATGAGAAAAGAACCAACAGCCACTTTGTTCCATCTTACTTATTCAATGCAAGAGAGTAATTCACATCAAGAAATTATCTAACCCACTAAGCCATTCTATTTTTCTCCTCACCCTAAATTCTTCGATTTTGGATGCATAAAAAACCAAAGCAGGGACAACAATAGTCTATTTGAGTCCACTATAAAAATATGCATACATTTTCCCAATTCTAAACTGGCTAGTTATCAATTCAGAAAAATACACACAACAACGAACACCACAGACTGTCACTCACGATCATAAAATCAGCCTAAGAATCATAATTTTGAAAGCAAACATAAAAAGATTCAACCTTTAATACTTTTTAACAACAGAAAAAATACCCATTTGAATTAAAAGTGCCAAAAAAAAAATTAATAAACAAGTTCCAATCCAACAAAGATAAAGCGATCACTACATAAAAATTGAAGAGCTTGAGCCTCCAAAAGACTAAGAAACTCAATTACCCAAAACCAAAACAAAGAAGGAAACGATCACAGAAGAACACATTCGCAGCTCATAGTCAATTACGTAGTGGAAATTGGTAAAGCATATTAAAATAAAAGAGTAAAGAATTGATACATACACGATATAAATTTTGGTGGCCATGGATTATTGTAGTCCTCCTGAGTCTTTTGATTTCGGTATTTGTTGAGGTTTCGAGCGGATTGCTGGCAACGTTGAGGATTTTGCAGAACAAGTGGAGGAGCGGCCCATTTTATACTTCAAAATGGGATTAATTTCTCGATGTTAACAGTAGCTGATTTACTTTTATGTGTGTATGATTTTTGCTGACCGAAAAAAACGGCGCCGTTTCAGTGACACGCGCAATCTGATGGATACTGTCATTAACGAGAGCAAATATAGAATGATGGCAGGGTAGTGTCATGCTATTGCTCATCATCACGGTTGGTTCTTTCAAAACATAAGGCTCTAGAAGATGTCATTTTCTTTGGGCTTTTAATATTATTATTTATTATTTATTGATTTCCAATTTAGTTTATAAAAAAATGAGGAGTAGAGGACAAATGGGAGGTGTTACTATGTGGTTGTGGTTGTGGTTGTGGTTGTGGTTGCGTGGGGGTGAGGGCCACCAATATACCTTCATTTCAATAATGGCAGGGAATAAAACTGTATGCAAGTGGGTATCCTAATGGATCCCTAAGTTATTTGAATTTAAAATATTACCGATGAACATTAGAGTAAAATACAATACAATTATATATGATAGGATTCATTCCAAAAATATTTTGATAAACATGTCTGATCCTACTTCTGTCGGACAAACAATCTAGAATTCTGATATTACCCATACTACTTGTTAGAAAGAGATAACTATATTGATTAAACGCTCCTGCGTCCGCCTCTCGATCAACCCTAGTTTTTGTGCAACAGCCTTAAAGGTCATCAAAACCATTAAAGTGTGAGTGAACGAAAATAAATATTTAAATGCATTTTCGAGACAAAATAAACATTTACCTTCCAGTTTCTAAAACATGCATGAATATCAGAAAAAAAAAACAGTAAAAACAAACTATAAATCATGGGACCACAACAATCATGAAACAGAGCAAAAGTTTATAGCCCACATTTCCTCGAAAACCCAAACATAAATTACTTGGATACAAATATCAGTAAATCAACCAACGAATCCTCTGTAAATCAAACCAATCCTCATTAACCCAGCTTCTGCCAGCTGCACATCCTGGCCTTTTCCAGTTGAATATTCTGTCTACGTAGACAGCCTCGGAATTTGCGAAGTTGAGCTCTGAACGTCTGAGTCCTATCTCTGGAAATAGCGACGTCTGGGAAATCACCACAAGTTCAAGCTACTTCCATCTGGAAGATATCATATCTTCAGCCTCAAAGCCTCATGATCTGCAGAGCAGAGCTCCAGACGTTTGAGCACTGACCATATCCGAGGATGGCTGACCATGGAAAAACAGTTCGGAAAACCAAACAAACTCATACAACACAAATCCTTGACTCAAAACCAAATTAAGACACTTTCAAAAATAGGATATGAGTCCAAAACAATGTTTCCACAAAAGAACTGTTAAATACATGTCCACAAATCAGTCAATAAATCCAGAAAATCATCAAATAATCATTTAGAAAACATATTCTAACCATTGCAACATAATTCATGCAATAAAGCAAGTAAAAGATTTAACTATGCATACATAATAATTTATAAAAATAAAGTCCACTTATGACAGGACCCATCCCAATCCCCCCGGGATTAGTGCGGGATGACCCTACTCCCGTCTGACACGAAGTGTCAGACAAGGAATATTTCCGACCTTTGCCCTCCCGGGCTATCAGAGTACGCCAGGATCCGGAGGAGGTATGTGATATCTCGGTCTCTGCTACAGTCCACATCCGGTGTCAACCTGAAGGGCAGTCAAAATATTAAAAGCTGTGAGTGGACAAAACCAAAGTTTATAAAAACATTTTAACGAGAAGACATTTGTACCCTTCACTAAAAAGCATGCATGCATTCGAAAACCATTTAACCAAAGAAACCATAATGAAAATGACCATGTGGGCCACTGCCCAAATCCAGAAGGAACTCGGCCCAAATCATAAGAAACCAACCATACGGGCAACTGCCCAAAACCTGTGTAAACACACATCATATATCATCTCATGCGTATAATTCACACAACCAATCCTGTCACGGTTTCCAAAACTATGCGCGTGCTACCCGGGTCTCAATCCGAGTCTTCTCAAAGTCAAGATCAATGTCTGCAGACCACTGACCATACCCGAGGTAATAGTAATCATAGCCTTCCTGAGAGTAAGGAACCCAATTGGGGGGTGACTCCACTCAGGCGGTGCTCCGTGACTACTCCGGGGTTCACCCAGGCCAACGACCCTCCCCGGAGGAGATAATAGAAGTAAAGGAAGGTATATGAATACATATATATACATAACATAAACATTCATGCCCGGTTCCCTTGAACCGTCATGATCCATAACATCCATTAAACAGGGTTCAGGCCGGTTCCCATAAACCGTCATGAACCAGAATGACCTGACAAAGGTTCATGCCGGTTCCCATAAACCGTCATGAACCACAATGACCTTTCCAGAGTTCATGTCGGTTCCCATAAATCGTCATGAACTCGGAAATCCATCTAGGGTCCCTGACCCGAAATCATCAGTGTAAAACAACTGGGTCTCGTGCCCGAACATATGACTCAACTGGGCACCGTGCCTAAAATCTAAGGGTCAGTCACTACTCCGATCGTAGTGATGCGTGCAACCATCCATCCAGGACCGCCCTCAAGCCTGGTATGTCGCCGTGAACGTATCAACCGACGCGACCACCACAAGATCATGGTGCACTCATCACCGATCGATATCCTGAACTGTAAGCACTCCGAAGTCGAGCCTCCCCAGGCTGCCCGACCACGAATCGTGCATCGTGACCTCTCCGGAAGGAACACATCCCAATCCGGAGGCGAGCGTCGTATCGTCGATCGCCGTGCACATAACACTCGTCGCGACCACGATTTAGACCCGGAGGTCGTAATTAGTGTCATATGCCCGAGACAAAACCAACTGGGTCTTATACCCGAGTTTATACTTTTGAAATCCAAAACCATTTAATTTAGACCAATAAAATAATACAGACCCGTATAGGCACCGTATAGGGCCAAAACATCGAAACACGTGCCTATACGTAACCACACATCCAAATGCACTCATGGCATCACAAACAAGTATTTAAAACATATAATAAACATTTATGCATGCACCAATTTAGAAAACAAGGTCCACTCATAGACCGTCCGAGCTGCCGCCTCGATTTGCGTGTCGTAGGCTCTCCAGAGCCGATCACTATCACCGGGACTCCCGAACCTGTCCAAATCGTAATAGAAGGTTACTAACTACTTAATTAACCTCCTACCAAAGCCCCGTAATTTTTCCGTATTTTTAACTATTTTTAATCTCGATCCGAAAACTTCCGATGCCCCGAACATTATCGAGACGGTGTCCGATCGACACGAAAATAGTCTCAAAATGTTCGTTACATTGAATAGAGTGTTTCACATGTTGACAACATTCCCAAATAGTGTCTCACGTGCCCCCAAGCGCCCTAAGAAGTCACCTGCGCGTGAGATCACGGGCAGTGAACAGTGTCACCAGCAACCTCCCGCCGACCGGGTTCGCTGGTTCGAACCGGACCCGACCGGCTCGACCGGTTCATCGTTCAAAACCGTCCATTTCTACTCCATTTCGTTCCTTTTTAATTCTAATTTGATCGTAACATCAAACCCTAACTTTCTAACTAATTAAAAACCGAAAAACCTCCCAAACTCGTTCCTTCCAAGCTCGGCCAAGGCAGCCGTGCATTCCTCCGCCGTTCACGGCCACTCCCGACCGTCCTAGGCCTCGAAACCAATCCCAAACGTCTCCCTAAGTCCCCAGAAACCTTACCCAATTAAAGGAATCGAGTAAAACCCATTAAAACCAAACTTCGAATTTTAAATATTTTTACCTCACGGTCGACCTCCTCCCGCCTTGGCCACCGCCGTCCCCAGCCGTGGCTTGCCATCCTCAGCCTCTCACCACCTCCTCACGGTCATATTCATGCTCAGAGGATGAATGACGGTGAGGTGTGTGTGGTGTTTGTGTGTTTTGAAAAAAATGAAGAAATGGTGCATAAGGGGGGTTTCGGGTTTGAGGATGAACAAAGAAGAGATGATGGCTGATGAGAGAGGGAATAATGGATTGTGAGGATTGATTGAGGGATGGAATAGATGGCTAGGATTAGAGATGAGTTAGCCAATGGGATGAGTGACACTTGTCACTCATCCATGGGACCCACTCAAAATATCTGCCTAATCAGATATTGCCAAATCATCCCCGTCTCGAAGTACGTGCATAGTGAAATCGAACTTCCGTGACCTATAACTTCCCCGTTCGAAGTCCGATTTCAGCATGCCGCCTGTCTATGGATTCGTATCGTCCCGATCTACGTAAAGATCCTCGACCCTCGACCATCGGACCTCCTAGTTAAAAAGTCAACTATTTGCCCTTTTTAACCATAATTACCAAAATGCCCCTAAACTTCCGAACGTCATAACTTCTTCTTCGAATGTCGGAATTGAACGTGCCACCTGTCTATGAACTCGTGACGTCACGAACTACGTCACGATCATCAGTCAAAGTCCATTTGACCGTCAGAATGAAAAGTCAATGTTTTGCCACGACTAGGGGTAAAACGGTCATTTCGCATCGTTCGTCCGATTTCGCCCAACTAATCACGGATTAGCCTCACTAATCGTGATTAGTCACTAATCGTGATTAGTCACTAATCTAATCTTGGAATTTGGGACGGGTCGTTACAAATTACATTATCCTTGCGGTTCAATCTTGAATTGATCATTTATCTATAATTTCGAAAGTCGTACGTGCTCTCATAAATCATCATCAATGGTCATTAACGTCTCAAAAAATCTTACATTTAATGTTCTCTAATTTTTGAGATTAAAATACGAATTAAAAACCCAAGTATAACGCTTCAGACACCAAAAATTACCCTGAGACGATATGTAATCGACTCCAAAGTTGTACCAAAAAGTATGCAACGTCGATTACATAAAAAAATGTGTTGGTTGTACCTCAAGATGGTGTGGCATGTGCCCGCCTACCTTCCTTGTGATCGGGCTTCACGCGCTTGCAGCAGGTTGTCTTCATCCTCCAGTGAGTTGGACCCACGAGTCTGCACAATCCAACTCGACCCAAACGGGTTGACCCAGCCATATCTGTATCATTTCGTATCCATTTTTCACATTCCAATAATCAAACTTCATCTGATTTACCCTAGGAAGAGTTCTATGATGTCAAAATACGAAGAACTCAGATTTTCAAGAAAATGGCTTCAATAAATTTGGCCAAAGTTGAAGCTTGTTTTCCAAGCTTTCCCATGTCCAAACCTTCAGTATTTCTAACCCAAACCAATCTCAGAAACTCTACTAAGAGCTTGGAAACCTTAGTTGCGAGCTTATAGGCTTCAAACAATTTACACGATCAATTTACGGTTTTTTGGATTTTCGGGTTTCTTCATCTCTTCCTCATTGTTTCTGGGTTTTCCTCACTCTTCCTCTGTTCTCTCTTTCTTTATTTTTTCTTTCTTGGTTTCTTTTTCTCTTCCGTTCATGGTTCTTTCTTCACGGGTTCAATCAAACACCCACACACAAGTATACACACAAAAATACTATGTCGGTACGCGCACACCCACGAGATGAGGGAGGGAAATGATAAGGACACTTGTCATCATTCCAAGAAATCAGTAAAATATCTCCTCTTGTGAAATTATCAAAATTCCCCTAATGTCAAATTACCAAAGTGGTCGTGGTAAATTTAGACCTATAACAAACTCATCTGATCTCTAATTTCGACATACTGCTTGTCTATAAATTCAGAACTCCGAGACTTACGTAAAAGTTCTCGCGAAAATCTAAAAACTACCTAGAGCAAAAAGTCAATCTTTGACCTCCAAGGGAAAAATTGTTAATTCCCCTTTTAATTTCTTTAAATTACATTCTTTCGAATTTCAAGGTAGTTACAATCTATCCTTAAATAATTTCGCCCTCGAAATAACTATAACTGATATTTCACCTTTTGGCTCTTTCCGAGCCCTAGTTCCCAACTCCAATCCCTTCTGAGTCTTAATTTAATATCTTGACTTCTTCCGAGTCGTAATATGATATTCCATAATCCATACTACCGTCTACATGCTTAGTCACCAAGCAGAAATATCACTATGCATACCACATCCTATCGAAGATCTTTCGTCATCTCAAAACCTCAAATACTCACTCTAACCGAGGAACTCACTAATCTATTTTATCTGGGTTCAACTTACCCGTAAATGTTGTGGCCCTAGCCTTGGGGCTCGCTCACTATCTGAACCTGCATTAAACCTTCCATACTCAAGCGCAGTATCCAATTTCTTACCCAAATAATCTAGGGTCCATCCAATCCTCGGATCTATCGTGGAATCTAGCACACTCCTCAAGTACCTATTTCATCACTAGGTCATACATGGGGCTCACGTCTTGGAGGCATGACATTGGAAAACACAATTCAGTACCAACCTTGCTTTGATACTAAGTTGACAGGGCCATTCCAAAAATGCTTTGATAGTCGTGCTTGTTCCTGCTCCCATCTGACAAACAATATGGAATTCTGATATTCCCTTACTACTTGTCAGACAAGGGATACCCGTATTGATTTAACGCTCATGCTTTCGCTTTTGATCAGTTTTAATCCTTGTGCAATGGCATGAAGGGTCATCAGAACCATGAAAATGGTGAGTAGACGAAAATAAATATTGAAAAATGCATTTTTCGAGGTAAAAAAAGCATTTACCCTTGAATTTCTAAAACATGGAGGCATATAAAAAAACAGTAAAAAAAAACCATAAAGCATCGGGCCACAATAATCATGAAACATAGTAAAAAGTCTATGGTCCACATTTCCCTTAAAATCTGCAAAAAAATCACTAGGACACAAATATTAGTAATGAACTAACCAATCCTCGGTAAATCAAACTAATCCTCATTAACCTGATCTCTACCAACTGCACATCCTAGCTACTACAAGCTGAATATCCTATCTACGTAGACATCCTCAAGATCTATGGAGCCGAGCTCCATATGTCCGAGTCCCATCTCCCGTATCAGCGACGTCTAGAAAACCACCCTAGGCTCTCATCCGAAAGATGTCATATCTTTAACCTCACAGCCTCAGGATCTACAATATTGAACTTCGGACATCTGAGCACTTACCATATTCAAGGATAGTTGGCCATGGAAAAACAATCCACAAAACCAAACAAGCTCAGTTATAAAAATTCTTGACTCAAAACCAAATCAAGGCACTTTCAAAACTAGGCCTAAGCCTAAAACATCATTTCCACAAAATACCCGTAAAACACGTGTCTAGAAATCAATCAATAAATCTAGAAAATCATCAAATAATAACTTAGGGATCATATTCAAACCATAGCAACATAATTCATGCAAAAAAGAAAGTAAAATAATTAATTAAGCATGCATAATAATTTATAAAAATGAAGTCCACTAACACACTTTCATCGCGGTTCAATTTCGAACTAAGTATTCCTCCGTAACTCCAGAAGCCATACCGCCTGTCATAAATCACCATCAAGGGTCACTAACGCCTCCAACAATCTTACATTTAAATTCGAATAATTTTCGGGATTAAAACATGAATTAAAAACCTAAGTGTAAGACTTCAGACACCAAAAACTACACCGAGATCAAGTTCGATCGATTCGAAAACTGTAATAAAATATCTACAACGTTCATTACCTCAAAAAATGTGTTGACTGCACCTCAAGATGGCGTGGCACCCATCTCCACACACCACCCACCTTCCATTCGACTAGGCCACACGCGCCTACATCAGGTTGTCTTCAACCTCCAATAGAGCGGACCCGCAGGTCTGCATAATCCAACCCGACTTGAATGAGTTGGCCCAACCATATCTTCATCATTTCACGTCCATTTTGTCCACTTCAAATAATCAAACTTCATCTAATCTACCCTAGGAAGAGTTCTGTGATGTCAAAACACTACCTTGATTTCCTAGAAAATGCTTCGATAGATTTAACCAAAGTTCAAGCTTGTTTTCCAAGCTTTCCCAAGTCCAAACCTTCAGTATTTCTCACCCAAACCAATCTCAGGAACTCATCTAAGAGCTTGGAAACCTTGATTGCAAGCTTAGAGGCTTCAAAAATTCATACGATCAATTTACAATTTTTTGGACTTTCGGGTTTTCAGGTTTCTTCCTCTCCTCCTCATTCTTTCTAATTTCTCTCACACTTCCTTCCTTATCTCTTTCTTTCTTCTTTCTTCCTTTCTTTCTTGGCTCCCCCTCCTCTTCCGTTCGTGGTTCTTTCTTCATGGGTTCAACCAAACACCCACACATAATACATATACACACAAAAACATTATGTCGGTGCACACACACCCACATGATAATGGAGGGAAATGATAAGGACTGTAACGGTTCAGACCTTCAACGAGGGTAAAATCGGGAAATTTGGACGAAAGTGGCCATTTTGCCCCTAAAGTCAAAGGTTGACTTTTTGATTGGGACGGTTTTTGGTGATTCTGGGAACGCCGTTAGAAAGGTCTTGATCTCCCTAGTATGTTGATAGGCAGTATGCTGGAAACGAAGATCAGACAGTTCCGTTCTTGGTCTAAGTTATGTAAGGGAAATTTGGTAATTTTTACTAAGAAAGGTATATGGTAATTTCTTTGGGATTTTTTTTAAGGCTGAATTGAAGGATACCAAGTGTCCTTATCCCATTTATAATTGTGCCACCGCCTAGAATATGTGTGTGCACGTTTATTTTAAGTTCTGGTAAGGATTTTTTTTGGGTAGGTTCGACCGAGAGGCTTAGAAAAGAGAAAAAAATGAAGAAAAATCAAGGAAGAAGAGAGTGAGAGGAATCTATGAAAGAAGGATGAAACAGAGTGAGAAGAGGAGTTGTTTGAGACGAGAACTGTGCAAAAAGGATGGAGGAAACCATGGAAGAAACCATGGAACCCGTGACGTGTTCATCAGGTTGTTTGGGTTTTGAGCCATGAAACCTAGAGTTAGCTATCCTATTTTCTTTCTAGAGATTGTGTGGTGTGATAGGCAAGGCAAGCCGTGAGTTTTGACGTGGAAAAGGTGATGGGTAGCTCAAAGACTCCATGGCCGCGAAGGTGGAGGTTCAAATTGAAAAATTGAGGTTAGGATTTGATGTTTTGTGGCTGTAGAGCCCTTCCTAAGCTAGTTTAGAAGATGTTGGTTTAATTAGAATTGAAAAATAGTGTAAAATAGTGTAAAATTGAGGTCAGGCGACCCAAAAAACCAGAAATTTGGGTTGAATGAGAGGTTGAAGATGAACAGTAATCAGTCCAGTAGCAGGCGTGTGGCTCCCCACACGCAGCCACTTTGGGTGGCTCGTGGGGGCGCGTGGGTGTGTTTTTCGAGGAATGGTCAACAAGTATTTTCATCCTTTCGATGATACGGGCATTTTGGCACATGTTTTGAGTTAATCAGACACTTTTTAGAGGGAGTTTTGGGTGTCCGAAAGTCTAGGGTTCGTTTTAAACCCGTTTAAAAACCTCCAAAAATTATAGGATTAAAATAAGAGTTATTTGAGATAGATAGTGACCTTGAGATGTGAATTTTGATAGATTTTGAGATTCCCGGAATTTACGAGAATGTGTGCAAAGTAGAATTCGGCAATTTGGAGGTGTGTGAGTGGACTTTCTTTCTCTAAACTCTTATGCATGCATATTTATATTATTTAAATGTGTTTTTATGTGATTTTGGTGATATTGAAGTGATGGGGCTTTTATATGGATTTTTGGTGATTTTATGAATATTTTATTATGCGTTTTTCGAGGATTTCCATAAATTTCGTTTTGATTTCCGATTCAAAGGTGACTTCGGGATTTGGCATGAAATGTGATTTTAAAGAATATGATGTTGGTTTTTCAGTGATTTGATATGAGTTGGATGGTTTTACGAAAGCTACTTGAGGGCTCGTTTTACGAGGCTTTCCTCGAGTATATGTTTCAAACTTTGGTTTGAAGTACAGATTTGGGCTAAACAAGGTTTGAACTATGAAATAAAGTGGTTTTGTTATACTTATGATTATCTTATGATTTTTGAATGATTTTGTGAGACATCCTATTTGTGTACGTTTTACGAGGTACCACGTATAACTTGAGTTTAGGCTTAAGCCCGGGTCTCTAATATGTGGTTTTGAATCGGTCATTGATGTGTGTGTTAAATGTACGATTGTTTGGTAATGGTGCACTGGTGATATGTTTATGGTGATTGACTTGAGATGTGATATGAATACATGCTCCTCGATACACATGATGTTTGAAATGTGGTTGTGATCATGTTGATTGAATGTGAATCTCGGACGTCGAGCCCGGGGCTCCAATTCCTGAGACTGTGTGTGATGACTCGGACATCGAGTCTGGGGTTTCGGTTCCTGAGAAAATGTGTATGGGATGGCCTACCGATAGCGCACTTGTGATGAGATGATTGTTGTACTTGTGCATTGATGATGATTTGAATATGTGTGCATTCTGTGGTAATGTTGATTATGAATGGATGGTGTGTTACTGTTGTGCTTTGGGATGAGTTATTTCCTCGAGATGTTGATGAATTTGGTAACCTAGGATGTCGAGCTGGGCTCTAGTTCCCGAGTGAATTTGTGGTGTGCCTACCTATAGGGCCGTGGTTGATGTTTGCCATTGTGATTGATGTGCTGACTTGAGTTGATTGTTGTGATGGCTTGCCGATTGATACTTTCTTTATATACGTTTTCACATACTTCGAGAATGAGAAACTATAAATGGTTTTGAAATGGCTTTCGTATGCATGCATGTTTTGGAAAACAGAGGGTAAATGATGGCTGATTTCAAATTATGTTTCTAAACTGTTCCACTCACACGTTTTCTTGGTTTTGTAACTTTCCAGGGCTGCTGCATGAAAATCGAGGTTCGAGAGGCGGAGACATGAATGAGCGGAATTTGTTTATCCCTTATCCGACAACGTTTCTGTCAGAAGGGAGCAGGGCTCGAGAGGACTATTCTTGTGTTTTCGGGTTGGGTCCCGTCAAAGGAAAATTGTCACCATACAAAGAAATCAGCAAAATATCTCCTCTTTTGAAATTACTAAAATGCCCCCAATGCCAAATTATTAAAATGCCCCTCGTTAATTTAGACCCGTAACAAACTCATCTGATCTCCTATTTCGATATACTGTCTGTCTATGGATTCAGAACTTCGAGACCTACGTAACAATCCTCGTGAAAAATCCAAAAAGTACCCAGAGCGAAAATTTAACATTTGACCCCTAAGGGCAAAATCGTCAATTTCTTTTTGAATTTCTCGAAATCACCTTTTCCCAATTTCCGAGTTGTTACAATATATATATATATATATATATAATGAATAATTTTATGGTGCATTGTAATCAAGGATGAGAATATATGTTGCATGTACCATTTATTGTATGAAAGCAATGCAATTTAATTTAAAGCGAATGATATTGATAGAAGGGTGTGAATACTGCCGTTATATTTGCTATATGTTGATATTGATATAGACAAATATAAAATATATATGTCACCAAGGTATAGAATGTGTATCTAATTTTCAAATGGTCATATATACTCAATTATACTGCTTCAAATTAAGAAATTTGTGCACGTTGGAGTTTAAATAAAATTTAAACTTTCATGTATTAAAAATCCCTAGACCAGATTCATAACATACAAATGTAGAAGTTACAAGAGAGAAAAAAAGAACATGGAATTTGAAAACCAGTTTTTCCAACTTTAAGTTACATATAAAAACGTATTATTTCTTTGATTTCATTTTTTAACCACCATTTATATGTCTACTGGATTTAGTTATGTTGATTTTAGCGTTAATTTGTAGACAATTGATCTTAAGTTTGAACCCCGATGACATATTGTATGAAAATTTCCAAAAATTCCCCCTCCCCTGTAATAAAAAAAAAACACCATTTATATATATAAAAAATTTGAATTGATAATTTTACTTTATTATTTAGTTAAGCTACTACTATCAATATCATTTTAAGTTATTTTCCGCTAAAAAACTAATAAGATTCTAGATCTTTTTTCTTTTTTAGAAGGTACAAAATTTCATTAATAAAATAAAGATACAAAATAAAGACGAGCTAGATTGCAGTAGCTTGACGACAAACATGTGTAAGTACCTTAAATGATTAGACTTGATATTTATCAAAACGATTTAGAGGGAATAACACACAAAATAATATAACTTGAGTTCCCTAAGTATCATCAATGCCATTACTACTTGAAAAAATAATCTTTGCAATCCCACAAAGGGAAATCCTAACACAACCGACACGAAATCAGAGCAGCTAGACTTATTTGCACAAAGTAAAAAGAATAAGGAAAAAAAAACATAAGCACCCAACAAAAGGTGCAAATGAGCCACTTCCACCATTGTCACTACCTATCACTTTTGTTATTGCCACCTTTGTAAAATTCGAAAGACGACGGGATAATGTCCACCACCACATGGCATATGTGTTAAATTTTTGAGATTGATATAACCACCACCACCAATGGAGCATTGCGATTGCTCGATCCAAACCTAGCAGACTACATCAAGAGTCAAAACACTGTGAAGATAGATCTGGTTCTTGAAGGAAAAAGTTTTACTAGCAAATTAACCCGTCGAGATGTCGAAACCCGTGACCAATTACCGACGCCATGATGATAGAGTACATACGAGAAAATAAAGATTAAAGACGAACAAACTTTGGTGAAGTCGACAAACATATCAGTTGGATTATCCAGTTTATTCACTACTTCCCTATGTGTACTAGGGGGATAGACCCAAAGAAGATCAATTAAAGAAAAGTTTCTTGAGAGAAAAGGTTTTTTTTTTTTTTGGGAGAGGGAGACGACGGCTAGGTTTTCAACTTACCTAATACCTAATTAAACTCGTTTTTTGTACATTGAAAATTATTTAGTCATTCATATCTATAAAATAAAATTAACAATAATAATTAATATCCTGTGTTGAACAGTCCATTAGTTGATACATATGAATGGATGAGGAGACAATATCCAATTTGGTTGATTTCTTTGCTATAAATAATCTCGAAATGATGATTAGAGAATGAACATTTTTAATCATGATATATGTATACGAAAAATTTAGTAAATACAAAAAATGGAACAAGAAGATTCCCCTTAAGGTGGGATGCAAGAACGACTAATAATGAAATTTTCATTCATAGTTTAAGATTTAAGTGGGAAGTTTGTAGAAGAATCTTACATCGGAATATTAGAAAAAAATGAATATAATATATAATAATTGGTTCTACTTTTAATAATACTGAGGTTTATTGTGATAAAAAAACCTCATACTTGTCAAACGGACAGGACCCGTCCCCAAACGACTTTGATAACTGTGTCCGGTCCTCCTCCCGTCTGACAAGTCAACTGAAGTTCCGAATTTACCCTCAGCGCTTGCCAAATAAGGGATAACCGCACATGTGCCCACTCATACCTCCACCTCTCAAATAGCCTCGATCATCGCGCCACGACCTGCAGGGTTAATAAAACCGAAAATGTGTGAGTGGACAAAAATAAACATTTATAAATACATTTTAGAAAAATCAATCTTACCTTCCAGTTTCACAAGCATGCATGCATATCATAAAACATGAGTAATCGCGTGAAATCAATCAAATATGAACAGTGGATCGATAAAATCAAAACATGTTTTCCCATGGTCCACATTTTCTCTGAAACTCATGTTCATCAAATCAGTTCATGATATAAAGTATCTGGACACAAATATCAATAAATCACAAATATCACCAATCCTCGATATCCAATCTCAATATCCAAGTAACTGTCACGATATCAATGCAACGCATGCAAACTCGGGAGTCTCACGTCCGAGTACATCCCTAAGATCTACGACGTCTAGGGTGATATCATCTACAGGATCTTATCATCATAATCTCACACTCCTGAGATTGAGCCTCCCTCGGAGCTACTCATCTCCAAGCAGTGGATCGTGACTACTCCAGGATCTACGACGTCTGGAGGAGACTATCAAATCACAGAGGATGGTATATGTGGAACAGTCACCAAATCCAGTAATTTCATTTTAAAACCATTTACGTCTCAAATCAAGCCAAAAAAACATTTCAACAGGGCATATGCCCGAAACATAGTTTTCACAAAGTAAGTTCCACAAATCCATCATAAAACAATGTCCAGAATTCACTTTATAAATCAAAATGATCAATTTAATCATATTCACATTTGACTCCAAATCCGAGTCAAAATCACTATCCAATTGGGTCTCAAGCCCAAAATATCATTTTCACGCAAATCCGTGCAATCACAACCTCAGTTGCCATTTTCACATAAATTCATAAAATATATCCAAAAAGCATTACAAATCCATTAAATCAATCCCTGACTCATAATCCGAGTCAAAACTAATCTCAAATCCCGAGCCTTCACCCAAAACAGCAATTTCACAATTTTCTCGGAAATCCTGCCCAAAACAATATAAAACAATATAATATTCCCAAAATCCATAAATCATCATATCGAAACATTGATCAATCCAAATCATTTCAAATCATATAATAAAACTTTTAAAACATATATGCATGGATTCTGGGTAGAGAACAAAAGTCCACTCACACACCGTCCATATCGCTCGCTTTTCGAGCTACACGTCTTTCCGTAATTTCTGATACTTTTCAGGAATCCCAAGTCCTGTCCAAAATCATTCTTAAGGGTCACTAATGACTTAATTAAGATCATATTAACTTCCCATAATTTTTCCGTGAATTAAATACGAATTTAAAACAAAATATAACATTTTGGACCCTCGAAACTATATCGAAAGGGTGTCCGATCGACTCGAAACCTATGCCAAAATGCTCGTTACATTAAAAGGAGCAAGTTTCATGTTGAACTCACCTCGAGAAAAGCTTCCACACGCCCTTACGCGCCACCGTGAGTGGCTGCGCGTGGGAGCCACTCGCCTGCTACAGTGCAGGGCACTGTTCATCTTCTCAACCCGGTTGCCTGTCAAACGGGTCCTACAATCTGCGATATAGCCTGACTAAATCCTTGTCAATTTCCACTCAATTTCTTCAAGTAATTCAGCTAATCGTATCGTTTTAACCTTAATTAAAGGTCTGTAAGGTCAATTACACCATTCCTTACCTCAAAGGCAGTCGACTAACCATGGAAAGTTGAAGGGTGTTCATCGTTTGATCCTGTCAATTCTCAGCGATTTCTTCAAATTGATTTAGTCAGAAGCTTCGCAGGGTCTATTTAAAGATGTTTGCAATCCCAATTTCAACCTTCATTCACTCTAACCATTCCAACTCAATCTGAATTTCCTCAACTGAACACAAATGTCGTCTGGGCTCGTTTCTTCACCATTTCCTTCAATTTCAATCCCACTCGACTCGTTTAAGCCTCTATAAGCTCATCCTCATCTTTGTTTCCATCAATTAATCGTCTAATTCAAAATTCAATCCCAAGTCATCAATTCAAGGTTTCGGGTGGGTTTTAGGTTAATTTTTCTGGGTTTCCTTCCCTTACTTCTTAGTCTTTCTCGTTTTTTCTTCTTTCAATTCTCCTATCTTTCTATCCCTCTCAGAACTCGATCAGAAAGGAAGATTGGATGAGCTGTTTTGCTGCTCTATTCTTCCTTCACGCGTACATGTATATGAATACGTATTCAAAACTAAATATCATCAATTTGCCACCAATCGTGTTTATAAGGTGACAGATGTCACCTAAAGACCCAAATGACTCACCAATACGGCATAGTCATCCAATACTGTGCTAATTTACCAATTTACCCTTCTTTTGCAAAATTACCAAATTGCCCTTCGCCGTCTCAGACTCGTATCTTGTAAATCCGAACTCCGATTGACGCATGCCGCTTGTCTACAGATTTAGCATCTCGAGACCTATCCAACGGTACTTACGGAAAGTCCAAACAACGTCCCGGTCAAAAAGTCAACTTTCCCCCCTTCATAACTAAGGGCAAAATCGTCCTTTCCCGCCAATTTTTTTTCCAATTGTTCGGGTCGTCACAACCTACCCCCCTTAAAGAATTTCGTCCTCAAAATTCCAATCAGTAGATATGATCATAGTTCTCCCGAGGAATATGTATGTGAACCAGAAACATAATCAACCACATACCCTTCTGGTTCAACCGAATATAACTCAAACTTATAGAAATCAGACAAGTCAGTCCTCGGTATTGAATCAATATTAGGACAACTTTCTCTGTAAACCCCTGCCCCACGGGTAGTCATATCCATGCTCACTCGGGATACGGAGCCATGCTCAACGTCCGAGTATACATAATCTAGAACTCACAAGTATCTGTATCATCATCTCAATCACATGTCATCCACTCATGACATGGTACAATGGCTTAAATCACCATGCAAAGGCCATCAGACCAACATGCCAATAACATCATAAGGTCCAATAAATCGGGAACTCATTCCCCTCGTTAAGTCAATCACATTCTACCCCCTTCCCAAGGTCACTAAGCATAATGAATTTAACTTTTCCTTCTGTTGTTTTTATCCTCATAGGCCTCACTGATGCCTACCTCCTTCCAATAACTGGCACTCAGTACAATCATTCATACTATATCGCAAATCATATCCCAAGTATGATCCTGCAGTTGGACTTCAATAGTCCAAATGATCAAAATCGTGTATTACTTCAATCCTATGGATTTCCATCAATAACAGGATTTCACATATCCTTACGTTATCAAACAAGTCAATTCTCGACGGGCTATCTTATTAGCCTTCCCGCGAATGATACCTACCCCGAAAATGCGATCTTAATCTCAATGTATCTTGACCATCGCCTCATCACCCATTAAGCCTTTCTGTTTATCAAGCATTTCTAATCCTGATGGTCGATACAGTACTTGTACATTCCTTCCCAGAGGTATGACCTCTGCATACTCAATCTATAGATCACTATGGTCGATCCCAAAACATGCAAGGAAAGTAAAACTTCTGAGGATTCAGCTAGCATCGGCAATCCCAGCCTTATGCTACCGAAACACACCTCACCAAATCCCAAATCTAATAGTGACATATCATTAGGCACACGGTGACAGGACCCATCCCAATCCTGACAGGACCCGCCCCGATCCCACAGGGACCACAAGTGGACGTGCCCTGCTCCCGTCTGACACCCAAAATTCATACCAATTTTAACCTCAAAACATCAAATGCATAAATAACCAAATTAAAGTTATACATCAAATCCGAATTAAACAGATGTCAGACAAGGGATGAAATCCAAAATTACAAGTTGCGAGCACGACTCTAAAATAAACCTGCGGGTAAACCACCCAACAGGGGGTTCAGGTACGCAGAAGTAGATCTATGCCTCAGCCTCAGGTTCCTCCTCTACCTCAGTATCATGACCCGGAGGGGTTACCAAAACAATAAGGGTGAGTGGGCCGAAACTTAAGTTTATAAAATCGTTTAATAAGTAAATCATATAATTTACCCCTCCGTTTTCCAAACATGCATGCATTAGAATTTAAAACCATAAATCATATAGTATGAACCATAAGGCATGTAATAAAATCATAAGATAAACTTTAGCCACTGCACTATACACTCCGATCAAGACATCCCCGATGTCTGACGTTCCTGACGTCCGATAAGGTCACAGTCTAAAGGCTACGCGTGCCACTCGGGTCTCAATTCCGAGTCCAATCCCCGAACCCTGTCCGGGTACTGCATCTCAAATGCCTAGCGTCCTAGACGCTCGACGTCCCTGACGTCCAATAAGCAATCCTGCTCCTGAGTCATTTTACGGTCCGATTCCTCCGTAGAATGACCCCTCGCACGCAATACGCTATGACCACTCTGGGGTACCATATTCGGAGGAGACAGTATCATAAGAATGGATCTATACAGTGCAGTACCAAATACATTTTATTGATATCCACATGCAAAACATATATATACATAGATAAAATCCAAACCAATCTTTAAGTTTCATCAGACGGGTCTCAAGCACAAATACCGTGAAACGTGCCATAACCATAATTTTAATATCATCAAAACCATTTCTTGATTCCAGCATGTGAACATATAAGTAAATCGGAAAACATTTAAGCATGCAAGGGTTTAATGAAATCGGGCTCACTCACAGTACGATCCCGCGGTGAATCTGCGCGTACGGACCTGTACCGGGATTATCGTACAATTCCTGTCAGTCCAAATCACACGTAAGGGTCACCACAAGTCTTAAACATTTAACCAAAAAGTCCGAAATAGAAACCGGCTCGGGGAACCCGTCCAACACGTTTCCCGAGACAACCGGCCCTAAACTGACCCATCAAAACCATCTCAGATCAACATGGTTAATTCACCAAAAATGTTCAGAATGATGAGGGGAATAAAAGTCATGTTGATCGTGATCAGAGATGAGGCTCAACGCGCCCTCACGCGCCGCCCAAAGTGGCTGCGCGTGAAAGTTTTGCGCCTGACACTATAGCTACAGTGTCACCACCTTCACCCGTTTATCTGTAATACGGGCCTGCCACCCGCGGCTTGACCCGGTTGATTACCCATCAATTCCTACTCGATTTCAATCCAATTTGATCCTAACATGTTTATTATTCTTCCAATTTAAGTTCTGAGGCACTAATTAGCCAAATCAAATCCTTAAATGGCCATTCGACCCGTGATCATCCAAACGGGTCAATCACAAGAACTCACTGGTTTCCAAACCATAATCAAATTAACCTTACAGGAAGCATCATAGTATCAAAACGAACTGGAAAACACAATCAATTGAACCAACACTCACCTGGAAGTAGTCGTCCAAACCTCTGAAATTTCTTTGAACACGGCAGTCACTGTCCCAGCTCACCCGTGGCTGATGGCCTTCGATTTCGATGTGGATAAGTTCCAAATACTCTCAGAAGACTAAACCAGGCTTTGGTTTGGTCCAACAATCACTAGAAATCAAAACCCGATTTTCCCTCCTATTTTCCTCGAAATGGTTTCTCTGGTTTTCCTCTCCGATTCTCAGTTTCTTCAACAGCAGAATGAAGCTCACTCAAATTCCACTCAGTTTAAACTATCAGTGCTACCCAACAGCTCGTGGAAACCCAGCCTGGCCACTGAGAATGTTTCCCGAAATGCTTTGAATCTTCAATTAACAAATTGAGAGTGCTGGGTGGATGAATCAGACCACGTTTGATTCTTCCAAAAGCTTTAAACAATCCATACTTTCCAGCACACACCAGCATAAACAATTCGCACTCAGAACCACCGCACTTGGTGGTGCCGCCCATGGTCCCCTGCGGTTGCTACAGTAAACAGGGCGAAATGACCAAAATGCCCCTGGTTCAATAATTACCAAACTGCCCCTCACTTTCTAGACCCGTAACTCAGCCATACGAAGTCCGATTTCGGCGTGCCGCCTGTCTACGGACTCAGGGCATCGAGACCTACCTAAGGTCCTTGAGTCATGTGAAAATTAGTTGCCAAACGAAAAGTCCACATTTTCGCCCCTATCGTCCAAATTACGGTAACGCCCCTGAACTTCCGATAGTCATAACTTTTACCCTGATCGTCCGAATTGGACGTGCCACCTGTCTATGGACTCGTGACGTCCCAAACTACGTCACGGTCATTGGTCAAAGTCCATTTGACCCTTAAATCAAAAAGTCAACAATTTGGCCATACCAATCACAAGGGTAAAAACGTCAATTCATACATTAAATTACATTATTATAATCCTCGAATTTCCGGGATGTTACAACCTTCCCCTCTTAAGAAATTTCATATCGAAATTTCAAAGAATCAAATAAGGAAATTGTTCTCGCATCTGAGCCTCGGGCTCCCATGTGGCTTCTTCCACATTCTGGTTTTTTCATAGAATCTTCACGAGAGGGATAGTCTTCCGACGTAGTACCTTGTCCTTCCGATCCAAAATCTGAACTGGTTGTTCATCAAAGCTTAAATCCTCTCGGATTGATATGTGGTTTTTACATGAGAAGCATCATGTACGTACTTCCGCAGCATTGATATGTGGAAAACATCGTGAACTCTAGAAAGTTCTTAAAATAGTGTCAACCTGTAAGCAACCCTGCCAATCCTTTCCACAATCTCATACGGTCCGATAAAACGAGGACTCAGTTTCCCCCGTCGACTAAAACGGATAATCCCCCTCAACGGAGATAACTTCAGGAAGATAAAATCTCCCACTTCAAATTCCAAGTCTGGAATCCGTCGATCGGCATAACTCTTTTGGCGATCCTGTGCCGCCTTCAATCTTTCCTTGATAACACGAACAGTTTCCAGGGTTAAGTCCATCAATTCTGGCCCTACAGCCGCTCGCTCCCCTATCTCCATCCAGCAGATAGGTGTCCTGCACTGTCGACCATACAGTGCCTCATAGGGTGCCATCTCGATGCTTGTCTGATAGCTGTTGTTGTAAGCGAATTCCATCAATGGCAAATGAGTATCCCATGAGTCCTGAAACTGTAGCACACAGGACCTCATCATGTCCTCCAGGGTCTGAATGGTCCGTTCAGACTGTCCATCGGTCTGTGGATGGAACGCAGTACTGAAACGTAGGGTTGTTCCCAAAGTAGCTTGTAAACTCCGCCAGAACTTGGAAGTGAAACGTGGATCACGATCGGACACTATCAATTCCGGCGTACCATGCAATCGTATGATCTCCTTTACGAACAATTGAGCCAGTCGGTTAGGTTTATAGGTCTCCTGAAGTGGCAGAAAATGGGCTGACTTGGTTAGCCGGTCCACGATCACCCACACCCCGTCAACTCCACTCTGAGTCCTTGGTAACTTAAAGACGAAGTCCATGGTGATGTGACCCCACTTCCACTCGGGAATCGGAAGTGGCTGCATAGCCCCATAAGGTCTCTGCCGTTCCGCCTTAACCTGCTGACAGGTTAAGCATCTGCTCACGAACTCTGCAATATCCTTCTTCATTCATGGCCACCAATAATGGTTCCGAAGGATACGGTACATCTTTGTACCTCCCGGATGCATAGCATAAGCCAAACTATGGGCCTCCTCAAGAATCTCGGCCCGTAACTCTGCCACTGCAGGTACACACAAACAACCCAATTTTACAAGTGCTCCATCATCCCGGATGGTAAAATCCTGTCTCCCATCCGCATCGACCTCAATCCTATAAACACAGAGTATCGGATCCTGAAGTTGTGCTTAGATGATCCGATCAATTAGTACAGGTCGTACATGGAAGCTGGCCAACAAAGCTCCATGCTCATCTGTATCCAAAGTAACTCCCGCCTTCCGGAGTTCCACCAGTAAAGGAAGATACACCATCCCTAGGTGTGCAACAGATCCCGCTGACTTCCTGCTGAGTGCATCTGCCACCACATTGGCCTTACCCGGATGGTACTCAATTGTACAGTCATAATCCTTCAGCAACTCTAACCATCTCTGTTGTCTCATGTTAAGCTCCTTCTGAGTGAATAGGTACTTTAGGCTCTGGTGGTCGGTGTATATCTGGCACGTTGCGCTGAATAGGTAATGTCTCCAGATTTTTAGGGCATGAACCACCGCTGTGAACTCCAAATCATGGGTAGGGTAGTTCAACTCATGAGTCTTTAGCTGCTGGGATGCGTAGGCGATAACCTTGCTAGTCTGCATCAACACGCAGCCCAAACCTTGTAGTGATGCATCACTAAAGACTACGAATTCTTCACTGTCATCCGGCAATG
Source organism: Prinsepia uniflora (assembly GCA_032719365.1). NCBI lineage: Eukaryota > Viridiplantae > Streptophyta > Magnoliopsida > Rosales > Rosaceae > Prinsepia > Prinsepia uniflora. The sequence goes on along the minus strand of CM064870.1, from coordinate 47,116,674 downwards.
CAAGGACAGGTGCAGTGGTCAATCGATCCTTCAACTCTTGGAAGCTCCGATCACACTGCTCGTCCCAAATAAACTTCACTCCCTTCCGAGTCAATCGAGTCAATGGTGCAACAATTTTGGAGAAACCCTCCACGAATCTCCGGTAGTAACCTGCTAACCCGACAAAACTCCACACCTCCGTTACTGTTGTCGGTCTAGCCCGGTTAGTCACCGCTTCTTTTTTTTGGGGATCTACGCTAATCCCATCCGTCGATATCACGTGTCCAGGAAAACCAATACTGCTCAGCTAAAACTGACACTAGCTCAGCTTGGCGTACAACTGTTCTTGTCTCAGCTTTTCCAACACCAACCGTAGATGTTCCTCATGTGCTCGGGCACTCCTGGAGTACACCAAGATATCATCGATGAACACAATCACGAACTTATCCAGGTAGGGTCGGAAGACCCGGTTCATCAGATCCATGAATGCTGCCGGAGCATTCGTCAAGCCGAAAGGCATCACAAGGAACTCGTAGTGTCCGTAACGGGTTCGAAAAGCAGTTTTCGGAATGTCCTCCTCCGATATGCTCAGTTGGTGATACCCAGATCGCAAATCAATCTTCGAGAAGCACTGTGCTCCCCGCAACTGGTCAAAAAGTTCATCGATCCTGGGTAGAGGATACTGGTTCCTCAGTGTCACCTTGTTGAGTTGTTGATAGTCAATACACAAACGGAGACTCCCCTCCTTCTTCTTCACGAACAACACCGGTGCTCCCCACGGTGAAGTACTCGGTCGGACGTATCCCAAATCCACCAACTCCTGCAATTGAGTTTCGAGTTCACGTAACTCGACCAGAGCCATCTGGTATGGTGCCTGGGATATAGGTCGTGTACCAGGGAGTAGTTCAATCGTAAACTCGATCTTCCGTGATGGTGGTAATCCAGGTAAGTCTTCCGGGAACACATCAGGAAACTCACGTACCACCGGTATCTCGTCGATACCCGGAGTATCAACCTGCTCCAACACGACATGCGCCAGATAACCCTGGCATCCCTTCCGTAGAAGTTTGGTAGCAGTAAGTGAAGAAATCACATCAGGAGGCGAACCGTCACGCTCCCCCTGAAAGATAACCTCCGGCAAACCCGGGCTCCGCAGAATCACTTGTCCACTACAGCAATCGATGAGCGACCATGCTCCGATAGCCAATCCATCCCCAAAATTACATCGAAGTATTGGATATCCAGAATAATCAAGTCCACTGGCAAATCCACATCCTCAATTCTCACCGGGCACCTCCGAATCACCTGATTCACAAGGTACACGATTCCCATCGGGGTGCCAACACCCATTTTGCAATCTAAGGCTGATACCACACAATCAAGCATACCAGCACAACTCCTCGAAATAAAAGAATGTGTAGCCCCCGCATCCATCAATACACGTACAAGAAGGTTTAAGATATGTAGTGTACCTGTAACCACGCCTGGGGCAGTCCTCGCCTGCTGCTGGGTCATTACAAACACTTGGGCCCTAGGCCCTCCATTCCGTCCGCGCCCACGCGCGCCACGCCCAGCACCACGGTCACCTCCCTGACCTCGACCTCCATTAGTGTGGGAAGCCGTGCTCTGCACCACACTAGAGCCCCCAACGTCGTTGCTCTTGGACAACAGCGGGCAATCAAAGGCATAGTGGCCCTCTTCTCCGCACACAAAACAGGTTACTGGCCTCGGCCCGTCCGAATGCCCACCAGAAGCACCGCTCCAAGATGAACGCTTCCCAGAGTTGTATCCTGATCCTCTGCCCTGAGAGCCTCCACGTCGACCTGACCAGCCACGACCCTTAAAGGATGAGGGTGCTCCCCTGTAGCCTCCTCCCTTGTTGTTCTTCTGGCCCGTTGGCCCACGTTGTGGGCGATCCTGACGTCGCACCTCGCCCGAAGGCTGTCGTGTCTGGTGTGTCGCCAGACTGGCGTCGACATGCACTGCAGCGTCGACCATATCTCTCAGAGAAGCATGAGTAGTAGCAGTCACACTTGCCCAGATCTCCCCTCGGAGTCCAAGCTCAAACTTTTGGCATTTGTCCTCCTCCGTGCTCACGAATGATGCAGCGAACCGGGATAGTTTTCCGAAAGTCTGCTCGTAGTCCGCAACTGACATATCCCCCTGCTCCAGCCGTAGGAACTCAGCCTCCCGTGCCGTGCGAAACGATCGCGGGTAGTACTGGTCCAGAAATTGGGAACTGAAAACTTCCCAAGTAGCGGTATGGACAGACCATCCAGACATTTCAAGGCCGTGCCACCACTGGTAGGCTCCTCCTTCCAGTAAGAAGGCCGCCAAGGTCACCCGTTCGCCCGGAGGGCAGTGCATCACCGTGAAGATCCTTTCCCATTTGGTGATCCAATCATTAGCATCTTCGGGGTTTGATCCCCCGCTAAAAGGTGTGGCTCCCAAAAGCTGAGCCCGCTCAATGCTTGCGCATTCCATTTCCCTTTCCATATCCTCGTCAGTTCGTGTATGAGGAATCCTCCTTAGAGGCATAACTAACTGTCAAGAGGCATAGATCAGATAACATTATCCTTAAACTCGAAAAGTAACTAGTACTAATCGCTAGTCTAGCATGCTGACCACAACCTAGTACTCTTATACCAAGCGGATAGGACCCGCCCCGATCCCACAGGGACCACAAGGGGACGTGCCCTGCTCCCGTCTCACACCCAAAATTCATACCAATTTTAACCTCAAAACATCAAATGCATAAATAACCAAATTAAAGTTATACATCAAATCCGAATTAAAAAGATGTCAGATAAGGGATGAAATCCAAAATTACAAGTTGCGAGCATGACTCTAAAATAAACCTGCGGGTAAACCACCCAACATGGGGTTCAGGTACGCAGAAGTAGATCTATGCCTCAGCCTCAGGTTCCTCCTCTACCTCAGTATCATAACCTGGAGGGGTTACCAAAACAATAAGGGTGAGTGGGCCGAAACTTAAGTTTATAAAATCGTTTAATAAGTAAATCATATAATTTACCCCTCCGTTTTCCAAACATGCATGCATTAGAATTTAAAACCATAAATCATATAGTATGAACCATAAGGCATGTAATAAAATCATAAGATAAATTTTAGCCACTACACTATACACTCCGATCCAAACATCCCCGATGTCTGACGTTCCTGACGTCCGATAAGGTCACAGTCTCATGGCTACGCGTGCCACTCGGGTCTCAATTCCGAGTCCAATCCCCGAACCCTGTCTGGGTACGGCCTCTCAAATGCCTAGCGTCCTAGACGCTCGACGTCCCTGACATCCAATAATCAATCCTGCTCCTGAGTCATTTTACGGTCCGGTTCCTCCGTAGAATGACCCCTCGCAGGCAATGCGCTATGACCACTCCGGGGTACTACATCCAGAGGAGACAGTATCATAAGAATGGATCTATACAGTGCAGTACCAAATACATTTTCTTGATATCCACATGCAAAACATATATATACATAGATAAAATCCAAACCAATCTTTAAGTTTTATCAGACGGGTCTCAAGCCCAAATACCGTGAAACGTGCCATAACCATAATTTTAATATCATCAAAACCGTTTCTTGATTCCAACATGTGAACATATAAGTAAATCGGAAAACATTTAAGCATGCAAGGGTTTAATGAAATCGGGCCCACTCACAGTACGATCCCGCGGTGAATCTGCGCGTACGGACCTGCACCGGGATTATCGTGCAATTCCTGTCAGTCCAAATCACACCTAAGGGTCACCACAAGTCTTAAACATTTAACCAAAAAGTCCGAAACAGAAACCGGCTCGGGGAACCCGTCCAACACGTTTCCCGAGACAACCGGCCCTAAACTGACCCATCAAAACCATCTCAGATCAACATGGTTAATTCAACAAAAATGTTCAGAATGATGAGGGGAATAAAAGTCATGTTGATCATGATCAGAGATGAGGCTCAACGCGCCCTCACGCGCCGCCCAAAGTGGCTGCGCGTGAAAGTCACGCGCCTGACACTGTAGCTACAGTGTCACCACCTTCACTCGTTTATCTGTAATACGGGTCTGCCACCCGCGGCTTGACCCGGTTGATTACCCATCAATTCCTACTCGATTTCAATCCAATTTGATCCTAACATGTTTATTATTCTTCCAATTTACGTTTTGAGGCACTAATTAGCCAAATCAATCCTTAAATGGCCATTCGACCCGTGATCATCCAAACGGGTCAATCACAAGAACTCACTGGTTTCCAAACCATAATCAAATTAACCTTACAGGAAGCATCATAGTATCAATACGAACTGGAAAACATAATCAATTGAACCAACACTCACCTGGAAGTAGTCGTCCAAACCTCTGAAATTTCTCTGAACCCGGTAGTCACTGTCCCAGTTCACCCGTGGCTGATGGCCTTCGATTTCGATGTGGATAAGTTCCAAATACTCCCAGAAGACTAAACCAGGCTTTGGTTTGGTCCAACAATCACTAGAAATCAAAACCCGATTTTCCCTCCAATTTTCCCCGAAATGGTTTCTCTGGTTTTCCTCTCCGATTCTCAGTTTCTTCAACAGCAGAATGAAGCTCACTCAAATTCCACTCAGTTTAAACTATCAGTGCTACCCAACAGCTCGTGGAAACCCAGCCTGGCCACTGAGAAAGTTTCCCGAAATGCTTTGAATCTTCAATTAACAAATTGAGAGTGCTGGGTGGATGAATCAGACCACGTTTGATGCTTCCAAAAGCTTTAAACAATCCATACTTTCCAGCACACACCAACATAAACAATTCACACTCAGAACCATCGTACATGGTGGTGCCGCCCATGGTCCCCCGCGGTTGCTACAGTAACCAGGGCGAAATGACCAAAATGCCCCTGGTTCAATAATTACCAAACTGCCCCTCACTTTCTAGACCCGTAACTCAGCCATACGAAGTCCGATTTCGGCGTGCCGCCTGTCTACGGACTTAGGTCATCGAGACCTACCTAACGGTCCTTGAGTCATGTGAAAATTAGTTGCCAAACGAAAAGTCCACATTTTCGCCCCTATCGTCCAAATTATGGTAACGCCCCTGAACTTCCGATAGTCATAACTTTTACCCTGATCGTCCGAATTGGACGTGCCACCTGTCTATGGACTCGTGACGTCCCAAACTACGTCACGGTCATTGGTCAAAGTCTATTTGACCCTTAAATTAAAAAGTCAACAATTTGGCCATACCAATCACAAGGGTAAAAACGTCAATTCATACATTAAATTACATTATTATAATCCTCGAATTTCCGGGGTGTTACAAATCCCCCCGGGATTAACGCGGGATGACCCTACTTCCGTGTGACACGAAGTGTCAGACAAGGGATATTTCCGACCTTTGCCTTCCCGGGCTATCAGAGTACGCCAGGATCCGGAGGAGGTATATGATATCTCGGTCTCTGCTACAGTCCACATCCGCTGTCAACCTGAAGGGTAGTCAAAATGTTAAAAACTGTGAGTGGACAAAACAAGCGTTTATAAAAACATTCCCATAAAGACATTTGTACCCTTCACTAAAAAATATGCATGCATTCGAAAACCAATTAACCAAATGGAACCATTTGTCGGAACTAAGCCCAAAACCATAATCAAATCAAATATACGGGCCACTGTCCAAATCCTGTGCACACCAAATATCAAAGAATCATAAAGATTCAACCATACGGACTACTGCCCAAAACCATATGGGACTCAACCCAAAACCATCATGAAACCAAGTACACGAGCCACCGCTCAAATCTTGTGTAACCACACATCACATATCATAATCCATATAGATACATATAATTCACACAACCAATCCTGTCACGGTTTCAAAAGCTACGCGCGTGCTACCCGGGTCTCAATCCGAGTCTTCTCAAAGTCAAGGTCAATATCCGCAGACCACTGATCCTCCTTGAGGTTATAGTAACCATAGCCTTCCTGAGAGTAAGGAACTCAACTGAGGGGTGACTCCACTCAGTCGGTGCTCCGTGACTACTCCTGGGTCCACCCAGGCCAACGACCCTCCCCGAAGGAGATAATAGAAGTAAAGGAAGGTATATGAACATATATATACATAACACAAAGATCCATGCACGGTTCCCCTGAACCGTCATGATCCATAATATCCATTCCATTCATATATATATATATAAAACATCCTCCATGCCCGGTTCCCGTAAACCATCATGTACCATAATAACATAACTAGGGTTCATGCCGGTTCCCATAACCCGTCATGAACCACGATACCATAACAATGGTTCATTCCGGTTCCCATAAACTGTCATGAACCTAGAAATCCATTTAAGGTTCCCTGACCTGAAATCAAAACCGTAAAGTAACCTGGGTCTCGTGCCCGAACATATGACATAAGTTGGGCATCGTGCCCGATATCTGAGGCCATATGCCCGAGACAAAACCAAATGGGTCTCATACCCGAGTTTATCCTTTTGGAAATCCAAATCCAAATCATTTAAACCATTAAAGAAATACAGACTCGTATAAGCACCATATAAGGCCGAACCCTCGAAATACGTGCTTATACGTAACCACATACAAATACACCCATGGAATTACCAAACATGTATTAAAACATATAATAAACATTTATTCATGCACCAATTTAGAAAACCAACGTCCACTCACAGACCGTTCGAGCTGCCGCCTCGATTTACGTGCCATACGGCTCTCCTGAGCCAATCACCGTCACCGGGATTCCCAAACCTGTCCAAATTCATTTAGAGGGTTACTAATAGCCTCATTAACCTCTCATCGAAGTCCCATAATTTTCCCGATTTTCTAACTATTTTTAAATTCCATCCTAAACCTTCGAACACCACGAAACCTATAGAAACGATGTACGATCGACACGAAACCAGTCCCAAAATATTCGTTACATCAAATAGAGTGTTTCGTATGTTGGAAACTACCCCAAATAGTAGGACACGCGCCCTCATACGCCCAAGACAGGCCCTGCGCGTGGGCCTCAAGCGCCAGGCTATTGTTCATCGTCCCTGAGGTCCAGCCCGGTTCAGACCGGTCGGTTCGGTCCTCTGGTTTTTTGGACCGACGTGACCAGTTCAAGCTATTTTCTCCATTTTTCGTCCGTTTTCCTCCATTTCAATCCCTAAATTCCTATTTTTAGGTTTCCTACCCAATCCGATTAACAAAACTAATCAAAACCGTCCAAAACCTACCAATGAACATAGGTCCTCACGACCATAATTTTTCCGGCCATTCTAACGGCCTTCTCGGCTGTCAACCTCCCTAAACAATATCTTAATAACTTCTTAATAACCCAACAAACTCAACCAAACCATCCAAAACAAGCTATAACGTCAAAATCGATTTAAAATGGGATTTGGGCCTTACCGAGTACTCTCTCGGGTTTGTGGCTCCTCCAGCCGCCGTCCACGGCGGTTCCAGCTCCCTGCCGCCGTCCTCAGTCCCTCAGTCATCCTCTGCCTTCATCTTAGGTTGAATCAAAGGGAATGGAATGGTTTGGGTTGCATAGAGATGGAGAATGGTGGGTGTGAGATCGGGTTGTTTGGAAATGGGGAAGGAAATGGTCGATGCATGTATGTTAAGGGGTGGCCTGTGGATGGGTGACAAGTGTCACTCATTCATTGGGCCTCCATAAAATATCTGGGCCCCACTAGAGTCCAAAAGTTAGGTCGTTTCGTAAAACGTGCAATAGTACTTTCGTACTTCCGTGAACCGTAACTTCGCCGTCGAACGTTCGAATTCGACGTGCCGCTTGTCTATGAATTCGTATCGTCCCGATCTACGTAACAGTCCTTGGCCCTCAGCCATCGGACCTCCTGGTCCAAAAGTCAACATTTGCCCCTTTTATCCAAAATTACCAAAATGCCCTTAAGCTTCCGAACGTCATAACTTCTTCCCCCGAACGTCCGAATTGAACGTGACACCTGTTTATGAAGTCGTGACGTCACGAACTACGTCACGGTCATCGGTCAAAGTCCATTTGACCGCCCAAATGAAAAGTCAACGTTTTACCCACGACTAGGGGCAAAACGGTCATTTCGCATCGTTCATCTGATTTCGCCTAACTAATCACGGATTAACCTCACTAATCGTGATTAGTCACTAATATAATCCTGGAATTCGGGACGGGTCGTTACAACCTTCTCTCCTTAATTAATTTCTTCCTCGAAAGTCCAACCGACCTAATTCTAACCGTTCTTCCCTCCTTAATTAGTTTCGCTCTCGAAACTCCAACTATCCTGATTCCACATCCACCTCGTGGAAAGCAATTTTAACCTCGCAACACGTGTACACTCGTACACCACGTAGCTAGAACAATACTTGCTCGTACCCAAGCGTTCCACTAACGCTTACGTCGCAACGACTACATTCGACCACGTCGAATAACAGTAGTCACACGTTCCGAATTGACACCACTTGTCAAATCTACCATTTCGTTGACACAACAACTCGAAGGTTTCCTTGCTCCATCACCAATCTATCCTGACGTTTGCTCCCACTGGGAGTCACCAAATCTCACTAACCGATCCACGCTGACACCTTCGACAAACTGTCACCACTTGATAGTCGCCAGTCGAAAACTGACACTATAACCACTTGTGGTTACACTAACCACCAATTTACTCAACTTGAGTATACACATACCAACAAAGCACTCAACCTGTGTGTAACTGGACCCACCAGAAATACTATGACCCAATGCACAGTATCTGATGTCCAGTTCACGACCTCAACTGATCCCATGGTATCGGAACTAAGCCGACTACTAACACGTTCACAAACGCACCACTTGTATAACCTATATACCGTCACCAGACACCACAAGTCTGTCAGGTATCGTACCTCGAACAATGTACAAGGTACGTACATCTATCCATCAATCAGCCTACAACCACCTAGGTCGTAGCCAAACACGCTTCTATAATGGAGTCCATCTGTCCAATCCAGTACTAGACAGATCCAAAACTCCAACCCATTATCCATTTCCATATCCATATTCGAATCCGAAATCATTATTTCGTAGACTAGTATCAGGAATAACCATTCTGAACCCAAATCCATAAAAGAAAATCCACTGTCAAGCTCCAGAATCCAATCCTGAATCGTCACCCAGAATCCGATTCCAAAACCCAAATCCAGAAATCCTCTTTCAAGTTCCAAAATCAAATCCTGAATCGTCATCCAGAAATCCAATTCCAAAACCCGAAATCTTGTTCACGTCTACCGAAACGCACCAAAACCGAATCTATCGGTTACCTGCTCAACCGATTACCACAATACAATCGATTGACTTCATAGGGAAGCCAATCACAACATCCACACATCGCTAAGGCTGACCATATCCTACCACGTCGGAAAACTACTCACCTGAGTAATATACTATACGGGATTTACTTCGAAAAGAAGTTAGTCCCGTCATCCTCAACTCGAACATCCAAGTAAGAGTGATAAACTCTCCACCTATCTGGATCATCAAGATCATGATACAGATCCAACACTACGTCAACCGACTATAAACGTCACGATCCTTAATTGTCACGACGTCCAAAGTCCTCAACCATTTCCCACATCTAAACAGATCAGTCAACGACAAGACACGCTGAGACTGTGGGTTCTCCCCAATCAGTTCGTATCGATCCTTGTCATTCCACCGAGGAAAAACCAAAGATGATCCAATACAATGACATCAAAATCCATCCTACGTGAACGTAAAAACCACTCGCTGCACTCACCATGTCATGTAACCTGACATCGTCTGCCACCAAGTAGAGAATGAGAAATCTCAGTCACCTAACTTCGATATACTCAACTCCACTTGATGACCCAAAACAATCCTGGGTCCACCAACCAATACACGATCAGTGTACTAGTGGCAACCAACAACATCTACATCATCAACATCATCTATCATCATCAATCAAGGTAGAATCTGAGAAGTCACCCAAAACGACTTTGAAATTCCCATTTCCAATGCTGAAAACCCGCATTCCACGTGTCACCTCAATTACAACCTTTCGCGATTCCAAAGCTCCAACTATGTCGGAACCAACACACTCGGACATCATCCACGTGTCCCCATTTTTGACTATTTACGGACACATGCCCATTTACGATCGTATATGTACCTCTCGACTAGAGAGTCACAACAGACCCCTGCTGTGATCTGCAGTCAAATCTTTGCATACCACCGTACCTCACCAATTCTAACCAACACTGACCAACTGGTCGCTAATCCCCATGACAATACTCGTTCCTCAAGTCTTATTTACCGCTGGATCCAATCTGGTTCATCACTATCCGTGATCCACTTCCGAACCACAGATACCGAACATATGCTCATCTTGACAGAGTCACATCCCGATTCGCGACTCACCTTCATCACAATCACCGGCACCAGCACTAGCACTAGTGCCAGTACACCACTATAATCTGTCAGCATCAACACACAAGCCTCCACACTAGCATCAGCAATAACACTAGCACACTATGTGTAAAACTGACAACCCTGGACCAGCGCTCATACCGAGCGACGATCCCGTACCTCTGCTCAAATTGGAGAAACTCTGCCTCCCTCGTACCGAACAACTCTGGATACAGTCACCCTGACAACTTATACAAGAAAAGGAAACGTCCCTTGAACGTTCCCGTCTCATTCTGCGATCGCACTCAGCCGTAACCGAGTCGAATCTAGAATCACTGCTCATACATATGCGTTACTCACACACCTCGTATCAACGTCACGACCGACAATCCCATCGTCACAATCGTCACGGTAACCTGAGTATACTCGACCTGATAAGACTTGACTACGTCCATCGATAGTAGCGTCCACCACAACCTCGTGCAGACCAAACTACCAGACATCTCGATATCCAGACTCCGCATCCAACGGAATCAACCGCCCATATTAACCACTCTGTATCCCACTCAGGGATTCCAACGACAAGTACCAACCCTGATAACTTGTCCAACCAAACTCTAACCTGTAGTAACTCGACTAAGCCAAATGTCGTCTACCAGGTCGCCCATGACCTTAGTTGTACCAACAATCCATCACAACTAAAGTAGTACGACAACCAACTAGGTCTAACCAATAAGTACAACCCCCGACTGCAGTGCAGCCCCATCACAAGCTGACATGACTCGACCGACTAACAAAGCCAAATCTGAATAGTCGTCCAAGTCAAACCACTCGTCAACTCACATTTCCGAACCATACACCCAAGGTAGGGTTCCACAATCACACCCAGGGTCTCCCTGAACCCAACTGCGGAAAGCATTAAAATCCACAATCTGACCGTCTCTGCGGTCTTGACATCGTAAAGACGTCAATCCAATCCTACCATCAATCCAACTAGGATTCCTCGAATCCGACTGCTAGCTGCAGTACATCCATTTAACGGCGACAACACCAAACCACCATCAAACTGGTCATACAACATCGTGAAAAACGATCCCAACTAACCGTCTCACGATCAAAACTCTAACGTACTGTTACGTTCATCCTTTTGTAGGGTCCCACACTGTCATCCACGACAGAACTATGGCAACCCCGGTATCAAGTGCCGAACCAAGACATATCACGATCCAATCCTATTAACTATCGTACCGGCAACCTAACTAACAGGTTGATCGGGAACTGTAGCCACTTGAGATATCACATCCTCGACCTGCGCGCACCATAAGAGCAAACCTGCTCTGAAATTCAGAGTAACATGAGAAACCCTGCTCTGACACCACGTTGACAGGACCCATCTCAATCCCTCCAGGGTTAACGCGGGATGACCCTGCTCCAGTCTGACATGAAGTGTCAGACAAGGGATATTTCCAACCTTTGCCCTCCCGGGCTATCAGAGTACGCTAGGATCCGGAGAAGGTATGTAATATCTCAGTCTCTACTAGAGTCCACATCCGCTGTCAACCTGAAGGGCAGTCAAAACATTAAAAACTGAGAGTGGACAAAACAAGCGTTTATAAAAACATTTCCATAAAGGCATTTGTACCCTTCACTAAAAAGGATGCATGCATTCGAAAACCATTTAACCAAATGGAACCATCTGTGGGAACTAAGCCCAAAACCATAATCAAATCAAATATACGGGCCACTGCCCAAATCCTATGCACACCTGTGCACACCACATATCAAAGAATCATAAAGATTCAACCATATAGGCCACTGCCCAAAACCATAAGGGACTCAGCCTAAAACCATCATGAAACCAAGTACACGAGCCACCGCTCAAATCCTGTGTAACCACACATCACATATCATAATCCATATAGATACATATAATTAACACAACTAATCCTGTCATGATTTCCAAAGCTACGCGTGTGCTACCCGGGTCTCAATCCGGTCTTCTCAAAGTCAAGGTCCATATCCGCAGACCACTGATCCTCTTCGAGGTTATAGTAACCATAGCCTTCCTGAGAGTAAGGAACTCAACTAGGGGGTGACTCCACTCAGTCGGTGCTCCGTGACTACTCCTGGGTCCACCCAAGCCAACGACCTTCCCCGGAGGAGATAATAGAAGTAAAGGAAGGTATATGAACATATATATACATAACACAAAGATCCATGCTCGGTTCCCCTGAACCTTCATGATCCATAATATCCATTCCATTCATATATATATATATATATATATACATATACATATATATATATATATATAAAACATCCTCCATGCCGGTTCCCATAAACCGTCATATACCATAATAACATAACTAGGGTTCATGCAGGTTCCCATAAATCGTCATGTACCATAATAACATAAACAGGGTTCATGCCGGTTCCCATAACCCTTCATGAACCATGATACCATAACAAGGGTTCATGCTGGTTCCCATAAACCGTCATTAACCTGGAAATCCATTTAAGGTTCCCTGACCTGAAATCAAAACCGTAAAGTAACCTGGGTCTCGTGCCCGAACATATGACATCAGCTGGGCACCGTGCCCGATATCTGAGGTCATATGCCCGAGACAAAACCAAATGGGTCTCATACCCGAGTTTATCCTTTTGGAAATCCAAATCCAAATCATTTAAACCATTAAAGAAATACAGACCCGTATAAGCACCATATAAGGCCGAACCCTCGAAATACGTGCTTATACGTAACCACATAAAAATGCACCCATGGCATTACCAAACATGTATTAAAACATATAATAAACATTTATGCATGCACCAATTTAGAAAACCAAGGTCCATTCACAGACCGTCTGAGCTGCCGCCTCGATTTGCGTGCCATACGGCTCTCCCGAGCCAATCATGACAGGACCCATCCCAATCCCCCCGGGATTAGTGCGGGATGACCCTGCTCCCGTCTGACACGAAGTGTCAGACAAGGGATATTTCCGACCTTTGCCTTCCCGGGCTATCAGAGTACGCCAGGATCCGGAGGAGGCATGTGATATCTCGATCTCTGCTACAGTCCACATCCGCTGTCAACCTGAAGGGTATTAAAAACAGAAAGACTGTGAGTGGACAAAAATAAAGAATTTATAAAAACATTTCCATCAAAGACATTTATACCCTCCACTAAAAGCATGCATGCATAGTAAAACCATTTATCCAATAATATATGTTAAAACATCCACAATTAGGGTCTCAGCCCCAAATTCTGTAAATACAAGTCTCACGGGCTCCTGCCCAAAACCAATTTACAGAAAACCAGAACATAGTAAACATATGTGGGATCTTAGCCCAAATCCATTTATCATCATAAAACACAGCTTTCCCAAACCAATTGAAACCATGTTTATCCAATATATTCATATCCAGAACCTGTCACGGTAAAATAAAGCTACACGTGTGCTAACCGGGGTCTCAAACCCAAGTCTCTCCAGGGTCCACCCAGGTCAATGTCCGTAGATCAATGACCCTCCCTGGAGGTAACGAACCAGGCCCATCCTGAGAGTAAGGAACCCAACTGGGGGGCGACTCCACTCAGTCAGTGCTCTGTGACTACTCCGGGGTCCACCCAGGCCAACGACCCTCCCCGGAGGAGACAATCATATATAAAGGATGGAATATGAAAAACCTTTGGAAACCATTCTTGAAACCTTTCAAGGATTCATGCCCGGCCCCCCTAAGCCGTCATGAACCATAAAATCCTTTCATGGGTTCATGCCGGTTCCCATAAACCGTCATGACCCGTAAATCCATTTCAGAGGTTCATGCCGGTTGCCATAAACCGTCATGACCCGTAAAAACCATTTGTAACACATAGCTGGGTACTAGGCCCGAATTCACATTGAAACTGGACCCCCGGTCCGAATCGTAAACCAATTGGGCCTCCGGCCCGATTCCGTAAATCAAATGGACCTCAAGTCCGAGAATTACCTTTTCAAATCCAAAACCATTTCATGAAATCATATCCAATACCACAAGAATGGAAAATCAGTGTAAAACTGGAAAACCTCGATTTACGTGCAAGCACGTAAATCGCCTCGAAATACGTGAAACCATATGATTCACAAATATCCAAATCAACATTATAAAATCATATGCATAATCCATTTGGAAATCCAAAACCATTTCATTTAGACCAATAAAGACATATAGCCCCGTATAGGCACCGTATAGGGCTGAAACCTCGAAATACGCGCCTATAAGTAACCACACATCCAAATGCACTCATCGCATCACAAACAAGTATTTAAAACATATAATAAACATTTATGCATGCGCCAATTTAGAAAACAAGGTCCACTCACAGACCGTCCGAAGCCGCGTCTCGATACGCGTGCCCTACGGCTCCCCGAGCCGATCACCGTCACCGGGACTTCCAAACCTGTCTAAATTAATTTAGAGGGTTACTAACTACTTATATAACCCCTCACTAAAGCCCCGTAATTTTCCCGTATTTTTAACTATTTTTAATCTCGAACCTAAACCTTCCGATGCCCCGAAACATATCGAGAAGGTGTCCGATCGACTCGAAACCAGTCCCAAAATGTTCGTTACATCGAATAGATGATTTCGTATGTTGAACACATCCCCAAAAACCATAGCACCCGCTGCCACGCGCCGCCCAAAGGCCCCTGCGCGTGGGCTCACGCGCCGGTGAACAGTGCATCGTTCCCAGCGATCGAACCGGTCTGGGCCGGCCGGTCCGGTCCAACCCCTGCAACTGGACCGGCGTAACCGGTCCAGGCCTCCTTCTCCCTCATTTTCGGTCCGATTTCTTCCATTCCAATTGCTAAATTCCTCTTTTAATCCTAGGAGTATAATCATGTAAAGAAAACTAAGTTTAAGCCCCTAAATCGATCCGTTCTAAAACCCCTCACGGTCCCCATTTTTTCCGATTAACCCCCACGGCAGCTCAGCCCTTCACCGTCGTCCAAGGCTCCCCCACACACTCCTAGGGACCTAACAATTACCATCTAATCCCCAGATATCATCCCTAGTACCTAAAACCCGAAATGAAATTTTGAATGGAAAACTTACCCGCTCGGGTTTGTCTCCTCCCCGCCGCCGTGGACGGTGGTTCCGGCCGTCCAGCAACCTCCACCAGTCCTCAGTCATCTCCTGTGCCAGCCTCAAGTGAAACCAAGTGAAGAGAATGGGTTGGGTTGTTCAGAGGAGAAGAAATGGTGTGAGATCGGGTAATGGTTTGAAATGGAAGGAATGATCGATGCATGTATGTGGGAAGGTGGGCAATGGATGGGTGACACTTGTCACTCATCCATTGGCCTGCCAAAATATCTGGGTCCACACTAAAGACAAACTGTCCTCGTAAAACGTGTCGTCATGAATAGTAACCGGGAACTTCTGTGAACCGTAACTTCGCCGTCGAACGTCCGAATTCGACGTGCCGCCTGTCTACGGATTCGTATCGTCCTCATCTACGTAACGGTCTTCGGCCCTCGGCCATCGAACCTCCCGGTCAAAAAGTCAACTTTTGACCTCCTATTCACCCAAATTACCAAAATGCCCCTAAACTTCCGAACGTCATAACTTCCTCCTCGAATGTCGGAATTGAACGTGCCACCTGTCTATGAACTCGTGACGTCACGAACTACGTCACGGTCATCGGTCAAAGTCCATTTGGCCTCCCGATTGAAAAGTCAACGTTTTGCCACCACTAGGGGCAAAACGGTCATTTCGCATCGTTCGTCCGATTTCGCCCAACTAATCACGGATTAGCCTCACTAATCGTGATTAGTCACTAACCTAATCCTGGAATTTGGAACGGGTCGTTACAACCTTCCCTCCTTAATTAATTTCGTCCTCGAAATTCCAACCGATCTAATTCTAACCGTTCTTCCCTCCTTAATTAGTTTCATTCTCGAAACTCCAACTATCCTGATTCCACATCCATCTCGTGGAAAGTAGAATCAACCTCAAAACACGTGCATGCTCGTACACCAACTAACCAGAACAATCCTTACTCGTCTGCAACTAGATATACCACTAACGCTCACGTCACATCGTCTACATGCGACCACGTCGAATGACAGAAGTCTTACACTTCGAACTGACACCACCTGTCAGTCTCAGAGTAACCCATGACACGACTCATCCCAATCCCCCAGGGATTACCATGGAATGTGTCATGCTCCCGTCTGACAAGAGGTGTCAGACAAGGGATAACCTGTTGCCACTGCCCAAACGGGCTTCCAGAGTGCGCAAGGATCGATGGAGGAGGTGTGCGATGCTCAAGTCTCTGCTGCAGTCGTATCCGTTATGAATTAACTTGAAGGGCATTGAAAGCAAAAGCTGTGAGTGGACGAAAATAAACAAGTCTGTTTAAAACATTTATAAGACATTTATGCCCCTCAGAAAAACCATATGCATGTGCCAAAAACCAATGATCACACATTTATTTAGAAATAACCATTAGGGCCTTAGCCCGGAAACCAACGCATAGTTTCAATTTCCAAAAGTCAATCCAAGAGTTATTTCATCAATCCAGTAATATGAACCATAAGGCATGTAATATAAACCATAACCATAATTTTAGCCACTGCACTATACACTCCAATCCGACATCCCTGATGTCTGACGTCCCTGACGTCAATAAGGTCACAATCACAAGGCTACGCGTGCCACTCGGGTCTCAATTTCCGAGTTCAATCCCCGAACCCCGTTCGGGTACAGCATCCCCGATGCTTAGCGTCATAGACGCTGGACGTACTAGACATCCGTGACCTCTCCGGAGTACCTCATCCGGAGGAGACAATATAATATGGAAGGATTTATACAGTGCAGTACTAAATACATTTTATTGATATCCACATGCAAAACATATAGGTATACATAGGTAAAATCCGAACCGATCGTTACGTTTCATCAAACGGGTCTCATGCCCAAATACCGTGAAACGTGCCATAACCGAAATATCATCAAAACCATTTATTGATTCCAGCATGTGAACATATATAAAATGTAAACCAGAAAACATTTATTCAATTCCATTTTAGGGTCCCCGACCCGCAATCACATGTAGAAATCAACTGGGCCCCTGGCCCGATTCCACAAGTTAACTGGGCCCCTGGCCCGATTTCATAGTTCAACTGGGCCCCTGGCCCGATTTTACTTTATTCAAGTTCGTAACCGTTTCATGAAATCATATTCAACCACATTTATGGAAATCGGTGAAAATCCAGAAAATCTCGGTTTACGTGCAAATACGTAATTCACCTCGAAATACGTGAAATCATTTTAAATTCACCGATATCCAAAGTAAATCATTTAATCATAATTATAAAAATCATAAAACAGTTATGCATGCATCGAATTTATGAAACCAATGTCCACTCACAGACCGTTTAACCGAGCGCCTCGATACGCGTGCCATAGGCCTTCCCGGGCCACACCACTATCACCGGGACTCCCAATCCTGTTCAAAACACATTAGAGGATTACTAACCTCATCATTAACATCCTATTCAAGTCCCGTAATTTTCCCGAATTTTTAAGTATTTTTAAACTCGATTTAAAACCTTCGGACATCCCGATCAATCTTGAAACGGGATCCGATCGACACGAAACCAACGCTAAAATGTTCGTTACATTGAATAGGATAAAAGTCATGTTGACCTCAGCTCGAAATTCGTGCCCATGCGCCTTCACGCGCCGCCGTGAGTGGCTGCGCGTGAAAGCCACGCGCCTGCTACAGTGACTGCTACAGTCACCGTCCTCACCCGTATGACTGGTAAACGGGTCTGATTACCCGCGATCTGACCCGGCCAGAAACCTGTCAATTCCCACTTAATTTCATTAATTCAATCAGCCAAAAGGATCGTCCTGTGTCTAATTATGGTTCTGTAAACTTAAATACACCCATAAATCCTTAATCCAACAATTCTCTCGAATTCAAACTCACGGTCATAACATTCGAAACTCACACAAATCATCCTGGTTTTCAAATTAAAAGATACAGAAGCTTCGTATGACCTAACCAATCATTAATCCGTAACTAATTTCAGGAATTCTTACCCGTAGATGGTCGCCCTCAAGCTCCAAATTCCCCAGAAACTGGAACCTGCGTTCATGGCCAAACCGTGATCGATACCCTTGCCAATCGATACAGTTGAGTTCGTAATGAACCCAGAAGAGTATTACAGCCCTTGGTTTCATCCAAAACACCACACATTTTAAATTCTGATTTTCCCTCAATTTTTCCAGATTTCTCCAATCTCTGTTTCTCTCCAATTCGACAGTCCTCACTTGCCCAGAATGAATCCTCACGACTCACTCACAATTATTTTAATCCAATTCAGTTGTTTAAAGCACCCCAAATCATTCTTCAATCCTCTGTGTAAAGGTTCCCGCACTGACCCGAAACCATTAAACAAAACCAGTGTCCATGTTGTGCAATCAATTGCCAGCTCCCCACATGTGCAATCACACTTCAAAGCTGCTCCAAAACAGTCCATTAATTGATAAACAATCCATGGAATCGATCGCACAAAACATCCATTCACGGCTGCTCGATCAAATAGTGCCCATGAGAAATTACCATTCTGCCCCTGTGCAGAAAATTACCAAAATGCCTCTCACGCATCCTGACCCGTAACTCGGTCATACGGACTCCGATTGATGCGTGCCGCCTGTCTACGAACTCAGGGCATCGAGACCTTCCTAACGGTCCTCGGTCCTCGGCCATCGGACCTCCCGATAAAAAAGTCAACATTTTCCCCTTATTACGTTCAAATTACGAAAATGCCCTTACACTTCCGTACATCAGAACTTTCACCACGAACGTCGGAATCGAACGTGCCACCTGTCTATGAACTCGTGACGTCCCGAACTACGTCACAGTCATCGGTCAAAGTCCATTTGACTGTCCGAATTAAAAGTCAACGTTTTGCCCACGCCTAGGGGCAAAACGGTCATTTTGCACAATTCGTCCGAAATCACCCAACTAATCTCAGATTAGTAAATCACAAATAAATATTATTAAATCCCGATATTCGGGACGGGTCGTTACAACCTTCCCTCCTTAAATAATTTCGTCCTCGAAATTACCAATCTCCTTATTCCACAACCACCACGTGGAAAACATTTGGACCCCACATCTGTGTACACCTGTACACCCACTTACTGGAACAACACCAGTCTCGTCTATACCCAGACATCCCATCACAGTCATACGTCACAATCAACAACACTCGACCACCTCGAGTGGACATAATCACCTGATTCGCGATAAAATCGCTTAACCATTTAGCTGACTCCTTCAGCTAGACGGTTCCCTTCCATTACCAATATATCCTTACCTTTGCTCCCATTGGGAGTCACCAAATCTCATTTGTCAGTCCACGCTGACACCACCAGTCAAACTGTCACCGCTAAGCTTTATCGCCCTGGTAAAGCCCCAACCATCTGCCAGTCACTAACAACACCACGTACGACATCACCCTCAAGGTAGCGTAAGATCAACACATGATCACAATTCGCAAGGTACGCCCAATCCTGCGACACAAATTAATCTCAATGTCCATAATCGTCGACTCCCTCAGCGAACCAAGACGCTGGGAAATCAAGGTGTGATCAAGTCACACAAGGCTACTCGTGGTTACTCAGACCACCAATTCACTCATCCTCAGTGTACGTACACCATCAATTTACTCCATCAAGTGGTGTAACTGGAACACATTGAATACCAGCCCAGCAGTGATCACACATATCAATACCAGGGTTCCACTAGCCAACCATGGCCAAGAGCACCTGCTCATACACTCACTGAACCCGACAAAATCACTCTGCACAGCGCACAGTATCCAATGTCCAGTCCACGATCACAACCAAACAAATGATACTGGAACCAAGCCGATTACCAACACGTTTAGTTACACACCTCTGGTATAACCCATGTACCGCCATTAGGCACCATTCAGCCTAACCAGTCTCAATCCTCGTACAACGTACCCCGAACGTATGTCAATTCATCAATCCGCCTACAACCACCTAGGTCGTAGCCAAACACGTTCCAATAATGGAGTACATTTGCCCAAACCATCATGAGACAAAACGAACTCCACCCGTCATCTAGTTCCAATTCCGAATCCGAATTCGCAATTTCGTAAGAAATCCCGAATCCGAACCCAGACATCATGTTTTTAATCCATGTCCAAATCTGAATCCGAAATCATTATTCCGTAAGCTAGCATTGGAATAATCATTCCGCACCCAAATCCCACGTCAAAGGTTGACAAAATCCGACCACATCGGAAACCTAGTCAACCATGTCACAAGCCATATGGACTTACTCCGAAAAGAAGTTCAGTCCCGTCACTTACGACTCACATATCAAGGTAAGAGTGATAAACTCTCCACCTATCCGGATCATCAAGATCTGGACCCAGATCCAACACTACGTCATCCGACAAGTAATACCACGATCCTAGATCGTCACATCGACCAAGCCGACAACATCACCAATCAGATCCGCCTAGGATCCACACATGCCCACATAGCTAACAATCCATCTGAAAGCTGATCGTAGGATCTTACACCCTCATTGAATCATTCGTCAAATTTCCCTTGGTGGAAAGATGACCTCTCTTCTCTCCACCAAATCCAAAATCATGCACAGCCTCTTGTGTCCAATGACCCCAAGCCCAACATGGGTCCACCAACCATTACACGCTCATCGTACTGGTAGCAACAATCACCATCCGCCACGGCAGGCAATAAGAAGTCAACCCCAATGACTTCGGAATACCAATTACCAATGCGGAGACGAGCACTCCTCTCGTCTCCCAATCACAACTCTCCCCAAATCGGAAGTTCCAACCATGTTGGGAACAGACATTCTCCCAATGAGATGTCAAGTCCAACCACTGGACTGCCCACGTCCATACCTCACTTGGACCACCACGTGTCCAAAATCAATTCATTACTCGGACCTCACGTCCGCCAATAATCATGTATGCACACACCCCGACTCCAAATGGGACATCCACAACTGTGCATACCCAACTGCCTTCGTCTCACATCTCAACCTTTACTGGTTCAATCCTCAAGTTCCAAGTGATTCACAATCACACCTCAATACCACGAATGGCTTCCCGACTTTTCCAATTTCAACAATTTCCTTGTACTCTCAGGGGATATAAGCAGTACACAAACTTACCAATCTCGGAGCTGACCACAACTCCCCAAATCCACCAACACACATGACATAGGGAACATCATCCCAAGATTCCCCAAATTTTCAATCATACCTTTTGATCCATTCATCACTTGTCATCATAAATCTGTTGGGACTTATCCCAACACGACACAACCTCCACTGGATCCCATCCAGTCCGAGACTCGACCACCACTGAGTCGCAAATACCAATCATCTGTTCATCATGACAGAGTCACACCCCAACTGGTGGCTCATCGTCATCACAATTACTGTCACCAGCACCAGCGCTAGTACCAGCACCAACGCACCATCATCAACACTAGTATCAGCACACAGGCATCCATACTAGTATTGGCATAAAGGTATCACCATACCAACATCCATACATAGCACACGAACACATGGCTAGCACACTGTGTGCTAAGTTGTTACCCTGGATCTCCGTTCATTACGAACGACGATCCCGTAACAGCACTCGTACCCCACGACTATGGGTACCTCCAATTTGACCACTGGCACATCAGGATAATAGACGTTCCCAGAACATCCCCTGATCCCCAAGTGCGAAAGCCACACTAAATACCCTCGATAGCCAGTCATCTTGACACAACTGTCGACCAACAGTCGTCGTTGTCAAGATCCATATCCACACATCACACTAATATTCGATCCGACACGGGATTCCATATTTCATACCCGTATCCGTAGATCGAAACCCATAAGACTCACTAGAGTCATCCACATGGTCATCCACGACCTCAGCCGCTCGTCGCAGCACCAGTTCTCATTTAAAGTTCACTTTTCCAGTCCATCCATTATGAATTAGGGTTCCAATATCACACCCTAGGGTTCCACCGAACCCAACTGCCCTCTGCAGTAAAATCCACAACCTGACCGACCCCGCGGTCCTGACATCGTATAGACGTCCAATCCAATCCAATCGTCAACTCAACGTGGGTTCCACCACGAAGGTCATCGGCTAACTCCGATGCACCAACACCCCGTACACTAGCCAACACTACCGGGGTCCATAATTTAGACCATTACTCAACTGAGTTTCGTATTTCCAATACATTATTCAAATGGGGTTCCCTGAACCCGGCTGTGCCGAGTGGCACAACAATTCATCATCACATGACCGAACCGACGGTCCCACATTACCAGTTAATCGGATACAACCCCACTTGGGTTGAATCGCGTCATTGCACGGCGTATCGGGCCAAACACACCCAATCCACCATACAAACCCAAAACTATCTATCAGGTTGACAACGGAACTGCAGCCCAAAGAGACATCACACCCTCGACCTTCGCGCACAAAAGAGCAAAACCTGCTCTGATACCACTTGACACGACCCATCCCAATCCCCCCGGGATTACCATGGAATGTGTCATGCTCCTGTCTGACAAGAGGTGTCAGACAAGGGATAACCTGTTGCCACTGCCCAAACGGGCTTCCAGAGTGCGCAAGGATCGATGGAGGAGGTGTGCAATGCTCAAGTCTCTGCTGCAGTCGCATCCGTTATGAATTAACCTGAAGGCATTGAAAACAAAAGCTGTGAGTGGACGAAAATAAACAAGTCTGTTTAAAACATTTATAAGACATTTATGCCCCTCAGAAAAACCATATGCATGCGCCAAAAACCAATGATCACACATTTATTTAGAAATAACCATTAGGGCCTTAGCCCGGAAACCAAAGCATAGTTTCAATTTCCAAAAGTCAATCCAAGAGTTATTTCATCAATCCAGTAATATGAACCATAAGGCATGTAATATAAACCATAACCATAATTTTAGCCACTGCACTATACACTCCAATCCGACATCCCTGATATCTGACGTCCCTGACGTCAATAAGGTCACAATCACAAGGCTACGCGTGCCACTCGGGTCTCAATTTCCGAGTTCAATCCCCGAATCCCGTTCGGGTACAGCATCCCCGATGCTTAGCGTCATAGACGCTGGACGTACTAGACGTCCGTGACCTCTCAGGGGTACCTTATCCGGAGGAGACAATATAATATGGAAGGATTTATACAGTGCAGTACTAAATACATTTTATTGATATCCACATGCAAAACATATAGGTATACATAGGTAAAATCCGAACCGATCGTTACGTTTCATCAAACGGGTCTCATGCCCAAATACCGTGAAACGTGTCATAACCGAAATATCATCAAAACCATTTATTGATTCCAGCATGTGAACATATATAAAATGTAAACCAGAAAACATTTATTCAATTCCATTTTAGGGTCCCCGACCCGCAATCACATGTAGAAATCAACTGGGCCCCTGGCCCGATTCCACAAGTTAACTGGGCCCCTGGCCCGATTTCATAGTTCAACTGGGCCCCTGGCCCGATTTTACTTTATTCAAGTTCGTAACCGTTTCATGAAATCATATTCAACCACATTTATGGAAATCGGTGAAAATCCAGAAAATCTCGGTTTACGTGCAAATACGTAATTCACCTCGAAATACGTGAAATCATTTTAAATTCACCGATATCCAAAGTAAATCATTTAATCATAATTATAAAAATCATAAAACAGTTATGCATGCATCGAATTTATGAAACCAATGTCCACTCACAGACCATTTAACCGAGCGCCTCGATACGCGTGCCATAGGCCTTCCCGGGCCACACCACTATCACCGGGACTCCCAATCCTGTTCAAAACACATTAGAGGATTACTAACCTCATCATTAACATCCTATTCAAGTCCCGTAATTTTCCCAAATTTTTAAGTATTTTTAAACTCGATTTAAAACCTTCGGACATCCCGATCAATCTTGAAACGGGATCCGATC
Source organism: Prinsepia uniflora (assembly GCA_032719365.1). NCBI lineage: Eukaryota > Viridiplantae > Streptophyta > Magnoliopsida > Rosales > Rosaceae > Prinsepia > Prinsepia uniflora. The sequence goes on along the minus strand of CM064870.1, from coordinate 47,092,248 downwards.
GACACGAAACCAACGCTAAAATGTTCGTTACATTGAATAGGATAAAAGTCATGTTGACCTCAGCTCGAAATTCGTGCCCACGCGCCTTCACGCGCCGCCGTGAGTGGCTGCGCGTGAAAGCCACGCGCCTGCTACAGTGACTGCTACAGTTACCGTCCTCACCCGTATGACTGGTAAACGGGTCTGATTACCCGCGATCTGACCCGGCCAGAAACCTGTCAATTCCCACTTAATTTCATTAATTCAATCAGCCAAAAGGATCGTCCTGTGTCTAATTATGGTTCTGTAAACTTAAATACACCCATAAATCCTTAATCCAACAATTCTCTCGAATTCAAACTCACGGTCATAACATTCGAAACTCACACAAATCATCCTGGTTTTCAAATTAAAAGATACAGAAGCTTCGTATGACCTAACCAATCATTAATCCGTAACTAATTTCAGGAATTCTTACCCGTAGATGGTCGCCCTCAAGCTCCAAATTCCCCAGAAACTGGAACCTGCGTTCATGGCCAAACCGTGATCGATACCCTTGCCAATCGATACGGTTGAGTTCGTAATGATCCCAGAAGAGTATTACAGCCCTTGGTTTCATCCAAAACACCACACATTTTAAATTCTGATTTTCCCTCAATTTTTCCAGATTTCTCCAATCTCTGTTTCTCTCCAATTCGACAGTCCTCACTTGCCCAGAATGAATCCTCACGACTCACTCACAATTATTTTAATCCAATTCAGTTGTTTAAAGCACCCCAAATCATTCTTCAATCCTCTGTGTAAAGGTTCCCGCACTGACCCGAAACCATTAAACAAAACCAGTGTCCATGTTGTGCAATCAATTGCCAGCTCCCCACATGTGCAATCACACTTCAAAGCTGCTCCAAAACAGTCCATTAATTGATAAACAATCCATGGAATCGATCGCACAAAACATCCATTCACGGCTGCTCGATCAAATAGTGCCCATGAGAAATTACCATTCTGCCCCTGTGCAGAAAATTACCAAAATGCCCCTCACGCATCCTGACCCGTAACTCGGTCATACGGACTCCGATTGATGCGTGCCGCCTGTCTACGAACTCAGGGCATCGAGACCTTCCTAACGGTCCTCGGTCCTCGGCCATCGGACCTCCCGATCAAAAAGTCAACATTTCCCCTTATTACGTTCAAATTACGAAAATGCCCTTACACTTCCGTACATCATAACTTTCACCACGAAAGTCGGAATCGAACGTGCCACCTGTCTATGAACTCGTGACGTCCCGAACTACGCCACAGTCATCGGTCAAAGTCCATTTGACCGTCCGAATTAAAAGTCAACGTTTTGCCCACGCCTAGGGGCAAAACGGTCATTTTGCACAATTCGTCCGAAATCGCCCAACTAATCTCAGATTAGAAAATCACAAATAAATATTATTAAATCCCTATATTCGGGACGGGTCGTTACAACCCAAGTATCCTATGATCGACCCACTTGTTAAATCTACCCTTTCACTGACATAAACAACTCTACGGTTCCTTCCTCAATCTCTAACCTATCCTGAAGTCTGCTCCCACTGGGTGTCACCAAACCGCACTCAACGATCTACGTTGACACCTCCGACAAACTATCACCACTTGACAGCCGTCAGTCGGCAACTGACACTATACCCTCTTGTGGTTATACTAACCGCCAACTCACTCAACCTGTGTGTAACTAGACCCATCAGAAATACCATGACCCAATGCACAGTATCCAACGTCCAGTCCACGACCCCGACTAATCCAATGGTATCGGAACCATGCCGACTACCATTGGATGGGTGAGATCGGGTAATGGTGTGAGAAGGTGGGCAATGGATGGGTGACACTTGTCACTCATCCATTGGCCTGCCAAAATATCTGGGTCCACACTAAAGACAAACTGTCCTCGTAAAACGTGTCGTCGTGAATAGTAACCGGGAACTTCTGTGAACCGTAACTTCGCCGTCGAACGTCTGAATTCGACGTGCCGCCTGTCTACGGATTCGTATCGTCCTCATCTACGTAACGGTCTTCGGCCCTCGGCCATCGGACCTCCCGGTCAAAAAGTCAACTTTTGACCTCCTATTCACCCAAATTACCAAAATGCCCCTAAACTTCCGAACGTCATAACTTCCTCCTCGAATGTCGGAATTGAACGTGTCACCTGTCTATGAACTCGTGACGTCACGTACTACATCACGGTCATCGGTCAAGGTCCATTTGGCCGCCTGATTGAAAAGTCAACATTTTGCCACCACCAGGGGCAAAACGGTCATTTCGCATTGTTCGTCCGATTTCGCCCAACTAATCACGGATTAGCCTCACTAATCGTGATTAGTCACTAACCTAATCCTGGAATTTGGGACGGGTCGTTACAACCTTCCCTCCTTAATTAATTTCGTCCTCGAAATTCCAACCGATCTAATTCTAACCATTCTTCCCTCCTTAATTAGTTTCATTCTCGAAACTCCAACTATCCTGATTCCACATCCATCTCGTGAAAAGTAGAATCGACCTCAAAACACGTGCACGCTCATACACCAACTAACCAGAACAATCCTTACTCGTCTGCAACTAGATATACCACTAACGCTCACGTCACATCGTCTACATGCGACCACGTCGAATGACAGAAGTCTTGCGCTCCGAACTAACACCACCTGTCAGTCTCAGAGTAACCCAAGTATCCTATGATCAACCCACTTGTCAAATCTACCCTTTCACTGACATAAACAACTCTACGGTTCCTTCCTCAATCTCTAACCTATCCTGAAGTCTGCTCCCACTGGGAGTCACCAAACCGCACTCAACGATCTACGTTGACACCTCCGACAAACTGTCACCACTTGACAGCCGTCAGTTGGCAACTGACATTATACCCACTTGTGGTTATACTAACCGCCAACTCACTCAACCTGTGTGTAACTAGACCCATCAGAAATACCATGACCCAATGCACAGTATCCAACGTCCAGTCCACGACCCCGACTAATCCAATGGTATCGGAACCATGTCGACTACCAACACGCTCTCCAACGTACCACTGGTATAACCTATATACCGTCACCAGACATCACAAGTCTGCCCGGTGTTGTACCTCGAACAACGAACAAGGTACACACATTTACCCATCAATCAGCCAACAACCGTCTAGGTCGTAGCCAATCACGTTTCAATTATGGAGTTCACTTGTCCAATCCAACACTAGACAAATCGAAACTCCAACCCATTATCAATTTCCCAAATCCGAATCCGAATCCGCAATTTCGTAAGAAATCCCGAATCCAAACCCAGAAATCATATCCATAGCCATGTTCAAATCCGAATCCGAAATCATTATTCCGTAAGCTAGCATTTGGAATAACCATTCCGAACCCAAATCCATAAAAAGAAAATCCACAGTCAAGCTCTAGAATCAAATCCTGAATCGTCACCCAGAATCCGATTCCAAAACCCAAATCCAGAAATCCTCTTTCAAGTTCCAAAATCAAATCCTGAATCGTCATCCAGAAATCTGATTCCAAAACCCGAAATATCGTTCTCGTCTACCGAGACGCACTATATCCGAACCTATCGGTTGTCTGCTCAACCGATTACTCCAATACCATCGATTGACTTCATAGGGAAGCCAATCACAATATCCGCACATCCCTAAGGCTGACCATATCCGACCACGTCGGAAAAATACTCATCGGACAACTACTCAGGTGAGTAATAAGTCATATGGGATTTACCTCGAAAAGAAGTTCAGTCCCATCATGCTCCACTCAACATCCAAGTAAGAGTGATAAACTCTCCACCTATCTGGATCATCCAAATCACGATCCAGATCCAACACTACGTCAACCGACCATAGACGTCACGATCCCCGATTGTCACGACGTCCAAAGTCCTCAACCGTTTCCCACATCTAAATAGATTAGTCAACGACGAGACACGTCGAGACTGTGGGTTCTCACTGATTACCTCGTATCGATCCTTGTCATTCCACTGAGGAAAAATCAAGAATGATCGAATAATCCATCCTACGTGAATGCAAACAACACTCGCTGCACTCACCACGTCATGTAACCTAACATCGTCTGCCACCAAGTAGAAAATGAGAAATCTCAGTCACCTAACTTCGATATACTCACTCCACCTGATGACCCAAGACATTCACGAGTCTACCAACCAATACACGATCAGTGTACTAGTGGCAACCAACAACATCAATAACATCTACATCCTCTACCACCATCAATTATGGTAGAACCTGAGAAGTCACCCAAACGACTTCGACATACCCAATACCAATGCGGAAAACCCGCATTCCTCTCGTCACCTCAATCGCAACCTCTCGCGATTTCGAAGTTCCAACCAGATTGGAAACAACATACCCGGACATCAACCACGTGTCCCCGTTAGACTGGTTATGGACACATGCCCATTTACGACCGTATATGTACATCCAAAAAGATATCAATTCATCCTAATCTGATGTACCACTCTACTGAAAAGTCACAATAGACACCTGCTGTGATCTGCAGTCAAATCTCTGCAAACCACCATATCTAACCAATTCTGACCAACTCTGGCCAACACTGACCAACTGGTCGCTAGTCCCCCAGGACAGTACTCGATCCTCACGTCTCAACTACCGTTGGATCCTATCCAGTCCGTCACTATCCGTGATTCACTCCCGAACCACAGATACCAATCATAAGCCCATCACGTCGGAGTCACATCCCGACTCGTAACTCACCTTCATCACAATCACCGGCACCAGCACCAGCACTAGTACCAGTACACCACCTGTCAGCATCAGCACAAAGTGTGCCAATCAGACAACTCTGGATCTCCGCTCATACCGAGCGATGATCCCGTACCTCTGCTCGAATAGGAGAAACTCTGCCTCCCTCGTACCCAAAAACTCTGGGTACAGTCACCCTGACAACTCATACAAGAAAAGGAAACGTCCCCCGTACGTCCCCGTCTCATTCTGCGATCGCACTCAACCGTAACCAAGTCGAATCCAGAATCACTACTCATACATATACGTTATTCACGCACCTCGTACCATCGTCACGACTGACAATCCCATCGTCACAATCGTCACGACAACCTGAGTCTACTCGACCAGATAAAATTCGACTACGTCTATCGATAGTATCGTCTGCCACAACCTCGTGCAGACCTAACGACCAGATATCTCGATATCCAGACTCCGCATCCAACGGAATCAACTGCCTGTACCAACTACTCGGTATCCCCGCTCCGGGATTCCATCGACAAGTACCAACCCTGATAACTTGTCCAAACCATCTCTAACCAGTCGTAATTTGACTAAACCAATGTCGTCTACCAGGTCGTACCAGGTCGTCCATGACCTTAGTTGTACCAACATTCCATCACAACTATGGTAGCACGACAACCTGCTAGGTCTAACCGATAAGTACAACTCCGACTGCGAAGTGCAGTCCCAACACAAGCTGACATTACCATACCGACTAACGAATCCAAATCTGAATAGTCGTCCAAGTCAAACCACTCGTCAACTCACATTTCCGAACCATACACCCAAGGTAGGGTTCCACGATCACACCTATGGTCACGCTGACCCCAACTGCGAAAATCAGTAAAATCCACGCTCTGACCGACCCCGCGGTCTTGACATCGTAAAGACGTCAATCCAATCCTACCATCAAGCCAACAAGGATTCCCCGAATCCGGCTGCCAACTGCCGACTGCAGTAAATCCATTTAACTCAACATAATCTGACCATCTAATGGTCACAGCATCGAATCAGTCGTCGGAACCGATCCTACGACATCGTGAAGACGATCCCAGCTAACCGTCTCACGATCACACTCCAGAATACGAACACGTTAATCCTTCCGTAGGGTCCCACACTGTCAACCTTGACAGAACTATGGCAACCCCAGCCTCAAATGCCGAACCAAGGCATGCCAATCCTACTAACTATCGTACCGGCACCCCAACAATCAGGTTGACCACGGACTGCAGCCCCTTGAGATATCACATCCTCGACTTGCGTACATACTCCAAAAGCTGCACGGTTGCTCGAATAGAGACAACCCCGCTCTGATACCACGTTGACAGGACCCATCCCAATCCCCCCGGGATTAGTGCGGGATGACCCTGCTCCCGTCTGACACGAAGTGTCAGACAAGGGATATTTCCGACCTTTGCCCTCCCGGGCTATCAGAGTACGCCAGGATCCGGAGGAGGCATGTGATATCTCGATCTCTGCTACAGTCCACATCCGTTGTCAACCTGAAGGGTATTATAAACAGAAAGACTGTGAGTGGACAAAAATAAAGAATTTATAAAAACATTTCCATCAAAGACATTTATACCCTCCACTAAAAGCATGCATGCATAGTAAAACCATTTATCCAATAATATATGTTAAAACATCCACAATTAGGGTCTCAGCCCCAAATTCTGTAAATACAAGTCTCACGGGCTCCTGCCCAAAACCAATTTACAGAAAACCAGAACATAGTAAACATATGTGGGATCTCAGCCCAAATCCATTTATCATCATAAAACACAGTTTTCCCAAACCAATTGAAACCATGTTTATCCAATATATTCATATCCAGAACCTGTCACGGTAAAATAAAGCTACACGTGTGCTAACCGGGGTCTCAAACCCAAGTCTCTCCAGGGTCCACCCAGGTCAATGTCCGTAGATCAATGACCCTCCCTGGAGGTAACGAACCATGCCAATCCTGAGAGTAAGGAACCCAACTGGGGGGCGACTCCACTCAGTCAGTGCTCCGTGACTACTCCGGGGTCCACCTAGGCCAACGACCCTCCCCGGAGGAGACAATCATATATAAAGGATGGAATATGAAAAACCTTTGGAAATCATTCTTGAAACCTTTCAAGGATTCATGCCCGGCCCCCCTAAGCCGTCATGAACCATAAAATCCTTTCATGGGTTCATGCCGGTTCCTATAAACCGTCATGACCCGTAAATCCATTTCAGAGGTTCATGCCGGTTCCCATAAACCGTCATGACCCGTAAAAACCATTTGTAACACATAGCTGGGCACTAGGCCCGAATTCACATAGAAACTGGACCCCCGGTTCGAATCGTAAACCAATTGGGCCTCCGGCCCGATTCCGTAAATCAAATGGACCTCAAGTCTGAGAATTACCTTTTCAAATCCAAAACCATTTCATGAAATCATATCCAAAACCACAAGAATGGAAAATCAGTGTAAAACTGGAAAACCTCGATTTACGTGCAAGCACGTAAATCGCCTCGAAATACGTGAAACCATATGATTCACAAATATACAAATCAACATTATAAAATCATATGCATAATCCATTTGGAAATCCAAAACCATTTCATTTAGACCAATAAAGACATATAGCCCCGTATAGGCACCGTATAGGGCCGAAACCTCGAAATACGTGCCTATAAGTAACCACACATCCAAATGCACTCATGGCATCACAAACAAGTATTTAAAACATATAATAAACATTTATGCATGCATCAATTTAGAAAACAAGGTCCACTCACAGACCGTCCGAAGCCGCGTCTCGATACGCGTGCCATACGGCTCCCCGAGCCGATCACCGTCACCGGGACTTCCAAACCTGTCCAAATTAATTTAGAGGGTTACTAACTACTTATATAACCCCTCACTAAAGCCCTGTAATTTTCCCGTATTTTTAACTATTTTTAATCTCGAACCTAAACCTTCCGATGCCCCGAAACATATCGAGAAGGTGTCCGATCGACTCGAAACCAGTCCCAAAATGTTCGTTACATCGAATAGATGATTTCGTATGTTAAACACATCCCCAAAAACCCTAGCACGCGCTGCCACGCGCCGCCCAAAGGCCCTTGCGCGTGGGCTCACGCGCCGGTGAACAGTGCATCGTTCCCAGCGATCGAACCGGTCTGGGCCGGCCGGTCCGGTCCAACCCCTGCAACTGCACCGGCGTAACCGGTCCAGGCCTCCTTCTCCCTCATTTTCGGTCCGATTTCTTCCATTCCAATTGCTAAATTCCTCTTTTAATCCTAGGAGTCTAATCATGTAAAGAAAACTAAGTTTAAGCCCCTAAATCGATCCGTTCTAAAACCCCTCACGGTCCCCATTTTTTCCGATTAACCCCCACGGCAGCTCAGCCCTTCACCGCCGTCCAAGGCTCCCCACACACTCCTAGGGACCTAACAATTACCATCTAATCCCCAGATATCATCCCTAGTACCTAAAACCCGAAATGAAATTTTGAATGGAAAACTTACCCGCTCGGGTTTGTCTCCTCCCCGCCGCCGTGGACGGTGGTTCCGGCCGTCCAGCAACCTCCACCAGTCCTCAGTCATCTCCTGTGCCAGCCTCAAGTGAAACCAAGTGAAGAGAATGGGTTGGGTTGTTCAGAGGAGAAGAAATGGTGTGAGATCGGGTAATGGTTTGAAATGGAAGGAATGATCGATGCATGTATGTGGGAAGGTAGGGAATGGATGGGTGACACTTGTCACTCATCCATTGGCCTGCCAAAATATCTGGGTCCACACTAAAGACAAACTGTCCTCGTAAAACGTGTCGTCGTGAATAGTAACTGGGAACTTCTGTGAACCGTAACTTCGCCGTCGAACGTCCGAATTCGACGTGCTGCCTGTCTACGGATTCGTATCGTCCTCATCTACGTAACGGTCTTCGGCCCTCGGCCATCGGACCTCCCGGTCAAAAAATCAACTTTTGACCTCCTATTCATCCAAATTACCAAAATGCCCCTAAACTTCCGAACGTCATAACTTCCTCCTCGAATGTCGGAATTGAACGTGCCACCTGTCTATGAACTCGTGACGTCACGTACTACGTCACGGTCATCGGTCAAAGTCCATTTGGCCGCCCGATTGAAAAGTCAACGTTTTGCCACCACTAGGGGCAAAACGGTCATTTCGCATTGTTCGTCCGATTTCGCCCAACTAATCACGGATTAGCCTCACTAATCGTGATTAGTCACTAACCTAATCCTGGAATTTGGGACGGGTCGTTACAACCTTCCCTCCTTAATTAATTTCGTCCTCGAAATTCCAACCGATCTAATTCTAACCATTCTTCCCTCCTTAATTAGTTTCATTCTCGAAACTCCAACTATCCTGTTTCCACATCCATCTCGTGGAAAGTAGAATCGACCTCAAAACACGTGCACGCTCGTACACCAACTAACCAGAACAATCCTTACTCGTCTGCAACTAGATATACCACTAACGCTCACGTCACATCGTCTACATGCGACCACGTCGAATGACAGAAGTCTTACGCTCCGAACTAACACCACCTGTCAGTCTCAGAGTAACCCAAGTATCCTATGATCGACCCACTTGTCAAATCTACCCTTTCACTGACATAAACAACTCTACGGTTCCTTCCTCAATCTCTAACCTATCCTGAAGTCTGCTCCCACTGGGAGTCACCAAACCGCACTCAACGATCTACGTTGACACCTCCGACAAACTGTCACCACTTGACAGCCGTCAGTCGGCAACTGACATTATACCCACTTGTGGTTATACTAACCGCCAACTCACTCAACCTGTGTGTAACTAGACCCATCAGAAATACCATGACCCAATGCACAGTATCCAACGTCCAGTCCACGACCCCGACTAATCCAATGGTATTGGAACCATGCCGACTACCAACACGCTCTCCAACGTACCACTGGTATAACCTATATACCGTCACCAGACATCACAAGTCTGCCCGGTGTCGTACCTCGAACAACGAACTAGGTACACACATTTACCCATCAATCAGCCAACAACCGTCTAGGTCGTAGCCAATCACGTTTCAATTATGGAGTTCACTTGTCCAATCCAACACTAGACAAATCGAAACTCCAACCCATTATCAATTTCCCAAATCCGAATCCGAATCCGCAATTTCGTAAGAAATCCCGAATCCAAACCCAGAAATCATATCCATAGCCATGTTCAAATCCGAATCCGAAATCATTATTCCGTAAGCTAGCATTTGGAATAACCATTCCGAACCCAAATCCATAAAAAGAAAATCCACAGTCAAGCTCTAGAATCAAATCCTGAATCGTCACCCAGAATCCGATTCCAAAACCCAAATCCAGAAATCCTCTTTCAAGTTCCAAAATCAAATCCTGAATCGTCATCCAGAAATCTGATTCCAAAACCCGAAATATCGTTCTCGTCTACCGAGACGCACTATATCCGAACCTATCGGTTGTCTGCTCAACCGATTACTCCAATACCATCGATTGACTTCATAGGGAAGCCAATCACAATATCCGCACATCCCTAAGGCTGACCATATCCGACCACGTCGGAAAACTACTCATCGGACAACTACTCAGGTGAGTAATAAGTCATATGGGATTTACCTCGAAAAGAAGTTCAGTCCCATCATGCTCCACTCAACATCCAAGTAAGAGTGATAAACTCTCCACCTATGTGGATCATCCAAATCACGATCCAGATCCAACACTACGTCAACCGACCATAGACGTCACGATCCCCGATCGTCACGACGTCCAAAGTCCTCAACCGTTTCCCACATCTAAATAGATTAGTCAACGACGAGACACTCCGAGACTGTGGGTTCTCACTGATTACCTCGTATCGATCCTTGTCATTCCACCGGGATTCCCAAACCTATCCAAATTCATTTAAAGGGTTACCAATAGCCTCAGTAACCTCTCATCGAAGTCCCATAATTTTCCCGATTTTCTAACTATTTTTAAAGTCCATCCTAAACCGTTGGACACCTTGAAACCTAACGAAACGATGTCCGATCGACACGAAACCTGTCCCAAAATGTTCGTTACATCGAATAGAGTGTTTCGTATGTTGGACACTTCCCCAAATAGTGGGACACGTGCCCTCACGCGCCCAAGACAGGCCCTGCGAGTGGGGCTCACGCGCCAGGGTATTGTTCATCGTCCTTGAGGTCCAACCCGGTTCAAACTGGCTAGTTCGGTCCTCTGGTTTTCCTGGACCGGTGTGACCGGTTCAGGCTATTTCCTCCTCCTTTTTTCGTCTATTTTCCTCCATTTCAATCCCTAAATTCCTATTTTTAGGTTTCCTACCCATACCAATTTACAAAACTAATCAAAACCGTCCAAAACCTACCCATGAACATAGGGCCTCACGGCCATAATTTTCCGGGCCATTCTCACGGCCTTCTCAACTGTCAACCTCCCTCAAAAACATCTTAATAACTTCTTAATAACCCAACAAACTCAACCAAACCATCCAAAACAAGCTATAACGTCAAAATCGATTTAAAATGGGATTTGGGCCTTACCGAGTACTCTCTCGGGTTTGTGGCTCCTCCAGCCGCCGTCCACGACGGTTCCAGCTCCCTGCCGCCGTCCTCAGTTCCTCAGTCATCCTCTGCCTTCATCTCAGGTTGAATCAAAGGGAATGGAATGGTTTGGGTTGCACAGAGATGAAGAATGGTGGGTGTGAGATCGGGTTGTTTGGAAATGGTCGATGCATGTATGTTTAGGGGTGGCATGTGGATGGGTGACAAGTGTCACTCATCCATTGGGCCTCCATAAAATATCTGGGCCCCACTAGAGTCCAAAAGTTAGGTCGTTTCGTAAAATGTGCAATAGTACTTTCGTACTTCCGTAAACCGTAACTTCGCGTCGAACGTCCGAATTCGACGTGCCGCCTGTCTACGGATTCGTATCATCCCGATCTACGAAACGGTCCTTGGCCCTCGGCCATCGAACCTCCTGGTCCAAAAGTCAACATTTGCCCCTTTTATCCAAAATTACCAAAATGCCCTTAAGCTTCTGAACGTCATAACTTCTTCCACGAACGTCGGAATTGAACGTGCCACCTGTCTATGAACTCGTTACGTCACGAACTACGTCATGGTCATCGGTCAAAGGCCATTTGACGGCATGAATGAAAAGTCAACGTTTTACCTAAGACCAGGGGCAAAATGGTCATTTCGCATCGTTCATCCGATTTCGCCTAACTAATCACGGATTAACCTCACTAATCGTGATTAGTCACTAATCTAATCCTGAAATTCTGACGGGTCGTTACACACGGAAAGAGTCACATCGAACATAAGTCACTGTTTCTCCACCTTGTACTTATTCTATTTCAGTTCCCATTTCCAATAACTTTGACCTCCTTCTGGGTCAATCACCATAACTGGCAAAACATTTTAAAGAACCCCTCTACAATCCTCTATGGTATCTATCCAATCTCAAAACAACGCATGTTCCCCGTGACAGTCTTTAATTGTTTTCCATTGACCAATACATCTGTTTCTCCTAGGATTCACACTAATCCCGACCGTTATTCGTATATGTTCTACAAACCTACTCTGGTAGACCAGACCTAACACTTATTCAACCATATATTTTTTTCTCTGCGGGCATTCAATACATCTGTTCAGTATATCACATGCCCATCCATAAATGTGGGCACGCCAACATATCATTCATCATGTTATCATAATCAATCCAACTCACAAACAAACCGGTTCATTTGCCCATCCAAAGGCATCACCATTGACTAACCTTAGCCACATCAAATCCGGACATCATATTTTTCTCTTTTACTCATGACTGTTAGTCATCACCCTGTTGGCCCCTCTCACTAGGCCCAATAATCACATATTTCCAAAAGAACTACAAATCATTAGCTCGTGATAAGGAATACTTATCCTATACCGTTACCTTATTAAGTTGTCCATAATTGGCACGTAAGCTCGGACCATCATCCTTTTTTCCTCTTTAACACCACTGGGTTCCTCACGGCTACACTCTGTCGAACGAACCAGTGTCAATCAAGTCATGTACTTGCATCTTTAGTCCTTATGACTCCGTAGGTGTCACATACCAAAGTGTCCGAGAAACAACTCGTATACTCGACATAATCTCCATCATAAACTCAATCTCTCATCCTGGAAAAACCTCAGGAAATATATTGAAAAATCTGTACATCTTCAGCCTTCACTAGGCATCCCATACACTAATCACATATGCCACATCTATACCCAGTAATTTTGATTACCTCATACCAACAGTCCATCGATTGTAAGGGTCAAAATCATTCTAGAGTGTAACACCCTCGAGTCTCCCTGCCACATCACCTCGGGAAATCCTGGACTCCACATATCGCTCTATAATCAACATACTCGATAGAGGCATCAAGAATCATCAACCAATCCATCCCAAGGATTACATTCAAATCATCCAAGTCCAGGAAAATCCCAAGTCAGCCACTAGGCGAATAATACCTGTCGTCCTGGGTAGCCTCAAATCGATAGGTCTACCCCCCTTTAGGTCTCACCAATTTCACCATATGTAATTACCAAGATTACCACATAAATATCATCAATTTTATCGCATCCGTAGCTCTAGTCGGCTCACCAACTTCCATACCTTAACCAATCACGGACAACTCCGTATCCATCCAATGTACAATCTCAAAACACATAAGAGTAGGTAGCCCGGGACCTACCGAATACATACGTCTTGGTTAAACTTACATCCATGTCACCACTCTAGAGGCTACTCAAGCTTCCTACTAAGTAAGAGCAATCCTTGGGCATGTGGTCCCAACTGACCACCCCCTACGGTCCGTCACGGGCCCCACCAACTCTTCCTTCGTATGTCACATCAACAATCAATACATAAGCTAATCCCTGCTCCATTGCACCCCAACAGTGCCATATCACTTTATCAATCGATATAACCATTTCTTTATGATGTGACCAGACGACCCACAATCATGAGCAATTAACCTTATCATTTTATCACCCAGTGGACCCAACTGGCGTCCAAATCTCTGTGTACTACGGGTCTTTGCCCGAACCTTCAATCACTAAGTGAAACTGACATGAACCATCCAATTCTATAAGTCCAATAAACAGGGTTAAACAATGCCAATCCATAAATTCGTAACCCTTCCGTATCTGACCCTATCCCAATCCTGGGCATCCCAAGTGCCAAACATTTCTCAATTACATAAGTCGATCGTATTAGAACCATAACTATATTTCAACCTTTACGGCTCATCCCGAGCCCTAATACATTACCATGACTCATCTCAAGTCCAACATCCTGACTCGTTTTGAGTCCCGTATCCATATCTCGACTCCTCTTGAGTCCAATCTCATAACAATCATCCATGCCATCATTGGCATACTCGGTCACCGAGCAAATTCCGCTGGTGAACCACATCTTATACGACCTATAAGGCCTACGGGATATCCCATCATATTCTAGGCTCGACACACATTTCACTTAAGGAATCCACTGAGAATAATCTCATCCCGGGTCCAACTTACCCATTTATGCTACCTTTCTAGTTTCTGGGCTCATTCATCCTTAGATCCCACACAAATCCGTGTTTAACAGTTAGCACTTCACAGTGTACACTGATTAACATCTTACCCCCAATCCAGGGTCAATCTCATTCTGAGAGTTATCACGAGGTCTCACATACCTTCGTATACTCGTCTCACTACCAGGTAGCGCACGAGGCTTACGTTTCGGAGGTATGATGTGGCAACAGAATCAGCAACCTAGTGCTCTGATACCAATTTGACAGGACCCGTCCCCAAAGGATTTGATAACTGTGCCCGGTCCTGCTCCCGTCTGACAAGTCAACTGAAGTTCCGAATTTACCCTCAGCGCTTGCCAAACAATGGATAACTGCACTTGTGGTAACACCCCGGAAATTCGAGGATTCCCATATTGTAATTTAATGAGTGATTTGACGATTTTACCCTTGTGAATGGTATGGTCAAATTGTTGACTTTTTGATTGGTGAACTAAATGAACTTTGACCTATGACCGTGACGTAGTTCGGGACGTCACGAGTTCATAGACAGGTGGCACGTCCAATTCGGACGATCAGGGTAAAAGTTATGACTATCGGAAGTTCAGGGGCATTACCGTAATTTGGACTCTTGGGGGAAAATGTTGACTTTTCTTTTGACAAATAATTTTCAGTTGACTCAAGGACCGTTGGGTAGGCCTCGACGTCCTGAGTCCGTAGACAGGCGGCACACCGAAATCGGACTTCGTACGATGAAGTTATGGTCAGAAACGTGAGTTCGGGAAGTTCGTGTCTCAGTTTTCGTGTCGAATATTATATTCAGGAAATCTGATTGGAGGACACCTGGTGAGTGACAAGTGTCACTCACCCATTGGCTAGATTGGATCAGATCCACTATTGGATTAATTAACATTTGAATCAGCTTTAAATTTCAGCCCTTGGATTAAAAACCCCTGATCTAATCTGAGCCCTTGATCTAATCTGGAGATCAAATCTGGGCCGTCCGTTTCCTTCCCTCCATTTCCTTATATTTCATACCCGCAGAGCACATTCTGCCCATTTCGATCAAACATCCCAGCAAATCATCCACTCTCTGTGTCTGCGTATTGGGGACTCACCGGCGAGGCTGAGCGACGGCAGTGACCACGGCGGAGGACGGCGGCGAGGAAGGAATCAGGGAACCCGTGGCGGTTTTCAAACCCAGATTTTTGGTAAATCCATTTCCCACGTTTAGTTTTGTTTTTGATGGATCCTAATCGACTCTAGGGACTGCCAAGAACCTTCTGCGATTGAACTCATGGCCGGAGGAGCTCAGGGCGGTGACTAAACGGCGACGGAAACCGGTTCTGTTCTTCGAGGTAGGCCCTCGATCGTATCGGTTTTTCTCCATTCTTTTTACACTGAACCAATCTAGGGACTCAGACGAGTAGTTAGGAATTGAAAGGAACGAAAATGATCCAGAAATGAAGTTAGGGCAACCGGGTCATGATCGCGGGTCTGATCGACCCGAGTTGCAGGTATTCGGGTCAACCCGTCTGAGGACAGCGGTGATGACGTGGCACCCTGTCAGTCTGTCAGATGACGTGGACCAACCGTGAGCCGACACGTGTCACATGTCAGTGCACAGTCAGCACTGACATGTCATTGACGTGGACCAGTCAAGGACTGCCACGTGTCACTGACATGTCAGTGACGTGGACCAGTCAAGGACTGCCACGTGTCACTGACATGTCAGTGACGTGGACCAGTGCCGTGCTGACACGTGGCACATGTCAGATCCGACACGTGGCCTGACAGATCAGTGTGGTGGACCAATCAGATGTTGACACGTGGCACCTGTCAGAGTCTGACATGTCAGACCTGACAGCTGTCAGATGACGTCAGCATGACGTCATGCTGACGTCAGCAGTGACGTCAGCGATGACGTCAGCAGGAACTGTTCCTGCGTTGACCGCCGCGTTGACCGGCGCGTGGGGGCGCGTGTGAACAGTGTTCCTGGTGGGACCACCACCATTCTTTAGGTTTCGACGATCCGGATCCATTGGCGGTGGTTTCGGGTCGATCGGAGATCATTAAGTTGGTCAAAATAAGGTTTATTGCCTTGGAAAGCGCGTTCGGCCGGCTTTTCCGGACCGGTTTCGGTCTAGGGCTTCATGGTTGAATGTTAGGGGTTTAAATTGACCTTTGCATATACTTTGGATATGACAGGGGTTGTATAATCGTACCAGAACGAGGGTATACGTTCGGTTTTCGGCAGGACTGTACTGTGAGTGGGCCATTTTCTTAAACCCTTGTGTGCATAAATGTTTTCTGGTTTTATTATACTTATTCACATGCTAAAACAATAATGGTTTTGAGGATATGGAAAATATGGTTATGGCACGTTTCACGGTATTTGGGCTTGAGACCCGTCCGATGAAACTGAATGATTGGTTCGGATTCTATCTATGTATATATATGTTTGCATGTGGATATCAATAAAATGTATTTGTTACTGCACTGTATAGATCCTTCCATATTATATTGTCTCCTCCGGATGAGGTACCCCGGAGAGGTCACGGACGTCTAGAACGTCCAGCGTCTATGACGCTAAGCATCGGGGATGCTGTAACCGAACGGGGTTCGGGGATTGAAGTCGGAATTGAGACCCGAGTGGCACGCGTAGCCTTGTGATTGTGACCTTATTGGACGTCAGGGACGTCAGACATCAGGGATGTCGGGATTGGAGTGTATAGTGCAGTGGCTAAAATTATGGTTATGGTTTTATTATATGCCTTATGGTTCATATTATATGATTGATGGTTTTAATTATGATGCACGCATGTTTGGAAAATGGAGGGGTAAATTATATGTTTTACTTATCAAACGATTTCATAAACTTGAGTTTCGGTCCACTCACCCTTAATGTTTTGATAACCCCTCCAGGTCGGGAAACTGAGGTAGAGGAGGAACCAGAGGCTGAGGCATAGATCTACTTCTGCGTACCTGAACCCCTGCTGGGCGGTGTACCCGCAGGTTTACTTTAGAGTCGTGCTCGCAAATTTGTAATTTTGGATTTCATCTCTTGTCTGACATTCGTTTAATTCGGATTTGATGTATGACTTTAATTTGGTTATTTATGCTTTTAAATGTTTTGAGGTTAAAATTGGTATGAATTATTGGGTGTCAGACGGGAGCAGGGCACGTCCCCTTGTGGTCCTTGTGGGATCGGGGCGGGTCCTGTCACTTGTGCCCACTCATGCCTCCACCTCTCGAATAGCCTCGATCATCGCACCACGACCTAGATGGTCAATAAAACAGAAAAGGTGTGAGTGGACAAAAATAAACATTTATAAATACATTTGATGAAAATCAATCTTACCCTCCAGTTTCACAAACATGCATGCATATCATAAAACATGAGTAATCGCATGAAATCAATCTAATATGAACAGTGGACCGATAAAATCAAAACATGTTTTCCCATGGTCCACATTTTCTCTGAAACTCATGTTCATCAAATCAGTTCATGATATAAAGTATCTCGACAAAAATATCAATAAATCACAAATATCACCAATACTCGATATCCAATCTCAATATCCAAGTAGCTGTCACGATATCAATGCAACGCGTGCAAACTCAGGAGTCTCACGCCCGAGTACATCCCTAGGATCTACGATGTATGGGGTGATATCATCTCCAGGATCTACGACGTCTGGAGGATATCTTCATAATCTCACACTCCTGAGATTAAGCCTCCCTCGGAGCTACTCATCACCAGGCAGTGGATCGTGACTACTCCAGGATCTACGACGTCTGGAGGAGACTATCAAATCACAGAGGATGGTATATATGGAACAGTCACCAAATCCAGTAATCTCATTTTAAAACCATTTACGTCTCAAATCAAGTCAAAATAACATTTCAACAGGGCATATGCCCGAAACATAGCTTTCACAAAGTAAGTTCCACAAATCCATCATAAAACAATGTCCAGAATTCACTTTATAAATCAAAATCATCAATTTAATCATATTCACATGTGACTCCAAATCCGAGTCAAAATCACTATCCAATTGGGTCTCAAGCCCAAAATATCATTTTCACGTAAATCCGTGCAATCGCAACCTTAGTTGCCATTTTCACATAAATTCATAAAATATATCCAAAAAGCATTACAAATCCATTAAATCAATCCCTGACTGATAAGCCGAGTCAAAATCAATCTCAAATCCCGAGCCTTCGCCCAAAACAGCAATTTCACAATTTTCTTAGAAATCGTGCCCAAAACAATATAAAATAATATAATATTCCCAAAATCCAGAAATCATCATATCGAAACATTAATCATGCCAAATCATTTCAAATCATATAATAAAGCTTTTAAAACATATATGCATGCATTCTGGGTAGAAAACAAAAGTTCACTCACACACTGTCCATATCGCTCGCTTTCTGAGCTACACGCCTTTCCGTAATTTCTGATACTTTCCAGGAATCCCAAGTCCTGTCCAAAATCATTCTTAAGGGTCACTAATGACTCAATTAAGATCATATTAACTTCCCATAATTTTTCCAAGAATTAAATACGAAATTAAAACAAAACATAACACTTTGGATCCTAGAAACTTTATCGAAACGGTGTCTGATCGACTCGAAACCAATGCCAAAATGTTCGTTACATTAAAAGGAGCAAGTTTCATGTTGAACTCACCTTGAGAAAAGATACCACGCGCCCTCACGCGGAGCCATGAGTGGCTACGCGTGGGTGCCACGCGCTTGCTACAGTGCAGGGCACTGTTCATCTTCTCAACCCAGTTGCCTGTTAAACGGGCCTGCAATCCGCGATATAGCCCGACTAAATCCCTGTCAATTTCCACTCAATTTCTTCAAGTAATTCAGCTAATCGTATCGTTTTAACCTTAATTAAAGGTTTGTAAGGTCAATTACACCATTCCTTACCTCAAAGGCAGTCGACTAACCATGGCAAGTCGAAGGTTGTTCATCGTTTGATCCTGTCAATTCTCAGTGATTTCTTCAAATCAGAAGCTTCGCAGGGTCTATTTAAAGATGTTTGCAATCCCAATTTCGACCTTCATTCACTCTAACCATTCCAACTCAATCTGAATTTCCTCAACTGAACACAAGTGTCGTATGGGCTCGTTTCTTCACCATTTCCTTCAATTTCAATCCCACTCGACTCGTTTAAGCCTCTATAAGCTCATCCTCATCTCTGTTTCCATCAATTAATCGTCTAATTCAAAATTCAATCCCAAGTCATCAATTCAAGGATTTGGGTGGGTTTCGGGTTAATTTTTCTAGGTTTTCCTTCCCTTTCCTCTTAGTCTTTCTCATTTTTTCTTCCTTCAATTCTCCTATCTTTCTATCCCTTTCAGAACTCGATCAGAAAGGAAGATTTGATGAGCTGTTTTGCTGCTCTGTTCTTCCTTCACGCATACATGTATATGTATATGTATTCAAAACCAAATATCATCAATTTGCCACCAATCGTGTTTATAAGGTAACAGATGTCACCTAAAGACCCAAATGACTCACCAATATGGAAGAGTCATCCAATACTGTGCCAATTTGCCAATTTATCCTTCTTTTGCAAAATTACCAAATTGCCCTTCGCCGTCTCAGACTCGTATCTTTTACATCCGAACTCCGATTGGCGCATACCGCCTGTCTACGGATTCAGCGTCTCGAGACCTATCCAACGGTACTTACAGAAAGTCCAAACAACGTCCCGGTCAAAAAGTCAACTTTCTCCCCTTCATAACTAATGGCAAAATCGTTATTTCCCTCCATTTTTTTTTCAATTGTTCCTTTTTCGAATTTTCGGGTCGTCACACAAACTGTATAGTTGGTGCTTGCAAGTTGAGGAAAATATCAGTGTTAAAGTAAGTGGGTTGCTGCCCAATTTATAGAACGATATCAGTGTTAGGTGAAGTGGGCTAATATGCTTGCAAGTTGAAGACAATATCAATGTTAGAGGATGAGGACAATATCAGTGTTAAAGGAAGTGGATTGCTAGGCCGAGTAGAAAGGATACTTGCAAGTTGAAGATAATATCGGTATTAGAGCAAGATGGTACATGTGCTCATTTTTTGGGCAAACATCATTTTACACCCTAAGGTTTTAAAGGCCAATATCAAAATGGACCACAAGATTTCAATTTCATCATTTTACTCCATGTAATTTTGAGATCACATCAATTTACTCCATCCGCTTATTTCACTAGTAATTCACCAATTAAATTAAAGGAATTTTTAGTATTCATTACAATTTCTTACCAATCTTATTTTTTATTGAGTGACTAATTATTTTAACTTAGCTATTTTTTTTTTCCAAATTAGTGCATACAACAAACTATAAGGGCATTACATTTACATTTACATTAAGTTTAATTAATTGTACTTTTATAGCTCATTTAAATATACTTATTTGAAATAGTACCTAAATCAAAATAATTAGTCACTTAATAAAAAATGTGAATAATTTTTTTAATTAATACAAAAATATATGTAACTTAATTAATGATTTAATTATTAAAATATACAGATGAAGTAAACTGATATGATGTCAAAATTATATTAAGTAAAATGATAAAATTAAAATCTAGTAGCTTATTTTGAGATTGGCTCTTCAATTTTGATGTATAAAATGATATTTAATTATTTCTTATATAATAATTTCTCGGTAAATTAATTGGTGGGTGGTTTCCCGAAGTTGATGGCGTTTGACATTTTGCAAAGGAATGGGGACCGAAAGAGATGACGCAGCAAACACTGCATGCTGACCCAAACACATAATAACTGCAAAATTACAGAACTAACCCATCTACTTACCTACCCACTGACTCTCATAATCTTACCTGTAATTAACAACACTAGTTTTTTTTACAATAATAATTTAATTGATTAGTTTTTTAATCAAGATTGCAGCCTATAATGCAACGCGCAGCCATTCCCATCTTAGTGCAACGCGCAGCCTATAATAATTTAATTGATTAGTTTGTTATTTAAAGTTTGTCAAAATGGCAATGGAATTTGTCTCTTATTCAATAATGCAACGCGCAGCCATTCCCATCTTTCTGCTGGAGACCTATTTCGACTTCATATTTATTGAACTCTATTATTATTGTGGGAGGTGTACAACACTACAACCCAATAGTTATAATTAAAAAGGGTGACAATTTTTTATACAATTCAAAATTCGCACGAAATTTATTCTGATCAATCTGTACGATTAAAATTTCGAGTCATTTTCGGTTCAACCCGTTATGACACGTTTAATAAACGAGTGGGTTTCGGGTCAACATGTTAACCCGTATAATAACCTACTAACTCGTTTAATAAATAGGTAGATTTCGGATTAACTTGTTAGTCCGTATATTGACTTATATATTAACCTATTTAATAAATATGTCATTATTAACTCATATATCTACATATTTACCTACCTAAATACCTATTAAATCTTATAATTTAAATAGGTTAAATGACACGACCCATCCCAATCCCCCCGAAATTAACGCGAGATGTGCCATGCTCCTGTCTACCACACGTGCCACCCGAGGTAACACGCAAACCAGACAAGAGATAACCCGAAATCCTGAGCTCAATGGGCCTCTAGAGTGCGCCAGAATCGGCCAAGGAATGTGAGGTTTCGATCTCTGCTACAGCCCGCATCCGCTATCAACCTGAAGGACATTAAAAACCATTAAAAAGACTGTGAGTGCACGAAAATAAATAATTTCATAAAACACATTTCATAAGAAGACATTTATGCTCTTCACTAAAAAGTATGCATGCATTCGAAAACTAGTTACTTCAATCAAATCAAATATAATAAAAATCGTTTATAAAACCAAATTCATTTCCATTTCTCAAATCATTAGGGCCTTAGCCCAAAATCATAAAATCTAAGAACATGTGGGAACTCAGCTCAAAACCGTAAATCCAAATCATGTGGACCACTGCCCAAATCTATAAACACAGAAATATCATTTTATAAATCCAATCAATTCATGTTTACCAAATACCCATCCTCGGCATCCCAGATGCCTAGCGTCCCAGACGCTTGATGTCCTAGACGTCATATCTCACGGTTTAAGCAACACATGCTGCCCGTGGTCTTTCTGGGTTCATATATCTGACATCCAAGATGTCTGACGTCCCAGGCATCTAATCATAGCAATCCTACTCTTGAGTCACTATACGGTCTGGTCGCTCAGTGCAATGACCTCTCGCAAGCAATGCGCCGTGACTTCCCCAGTGTCCCAAACATCTAGAGGAGACCATCCACATATTCTCATCTAAGGATGGTAAATGGGAAACATCCTTATAAAACCATTTCCAAAACATCTCAAAGGGGCCATGCTTGGAATTTCCATAAAACCATCGTAAATCCATAAATCCAATATCGATAAATGGGTCCCCGACCCGAAATCACATTTATAAAACACAACTGGGCATCATGCCCGATTTCGCAAACCAACTGGGGCCTCGACCCGATCATATAACTCAAATGGGTCTCAGTCTGATTCTTCATTAAATCAAATGGACTCCAAGTCCGATAGTTTCCAAACCAAATGGGTCTCATGCCCGAGTTCATCTAATCAAATCCAAAACCATTTCATCAAAAAATCACTGAAAACACAAGCACATACAAATCCAACATAAAATCATACGCCTCAAAATACGTGCAAATAAAAAAATACCAAATACCAAAAACCTACGTATTCAAGGCATTCAAAACATAGATATAAAACATATAAAACAGTTATGCATGCATCATATTTATAAAACAAAAGTCCACTCATAGACAGTCCTAGTTGCCACCTCGATAAGCGTGCCATAAGCCTTCCCGAGGCTAATCCGCCATCTCTGGGACTTCCAAACCTATCCAATTCACACTCGAAGGTCACTAACTATTTCAATTAGCCTTAACATTAATCCCCCCAAATTTTCCGGAATTTTTAAACGTATTTAAAATAGAACCTACACCTTCAGACACTAAAAATTACCGCAAAACAGTGTCCGATCGACTCGAATCTTGTCCCAAAATGTTCGTTACATCGAAAGGATAAAATTACATGTTGATCGTGCCTTGAAATATAGGCCCACGCGCCTTCATGCGTCGCCCAAAGCACTGCGCGTGAAACCCACGTGCCAATGAATAGTGACATCCCTTTCCTCGCATTGAATTGGTTCAAACCCGGTTCTCTGGTTATCCGGTTTGACTGAACCGGAGAATCGTCGCAACCGATACTCCGCTATTTTTAACCCAATCTTAATCCCGTTAATTCCTACTTGATCGTATGCATCCCCTGACTCGATCTACGTAATTAAAACGATGGGAAAGTGTCTAAAACTACCTGTTCGAATCGATGAACAGTGGTCGTCATTTCTAGTCCTTCCTTGAGCCTGTTCAGCCATCCTTCGCCTTTGGTTCCGATCCCAATTAACTAGTACGACCACCAGGAAACAGTTTTGGTTGTTAAAATCGATCATCAAACCTTAAACCCAAAATCAAATTTTAAACGTAACTCACTGTATCGAGTGCCTTACCCCCGTCGTTGCTCCACCATACCTCAGCCCTCGATGTCGATCTCCACTGACTCGCACAACCACCAGAAACATAACCCAATCAACGAAAGCCATCCCAAACGTCCAAAACTAGAAATCCAACTGACAACTCGAATCGTGTAACGACCCGTCTTGAATTCCGGGATTAGATTAGTGACTATCATGATTAGTGAAGTTAATCCGTGATTAGTTGGGCGAAATCGGACGAACGATGCAAAATGACGATTTTGCCCTTGGAATGGGCGAAACGTTGACTTTTCATTCGGACGGTCAAATGGACTTTGACCGATGACTGTGACGTAGTTCGGGACGTCACAAGTTCTTAGACAGGTGGCATGTCTAATTCCGACGTTCGAGAAAAAAGTTATGACGTTCGGAAGTTAAGGGGTATTTTGGTAATTTGGTTAAAAGGAGGTAAATAGTTGACTTTTGACCCGGGAGGTCCGATGGTCGAGGACCGAGGACTGTTAGGTAGATCGGGTCGATATGAATCCATAGACAGGCGGCACGTCGAATCCGGATGTTCGACGACGAAGTTACGGTTCATGGAAGTTTCGGGGCACTATTGCACGTTTTACGAAACGGGGAGGTTTTGTACTCAAGTGGGCCAGATATTTGGGAAGGCCCAATGGACGAGTGACAAGTGTCACTCATCCATTGCCCATTGAAATTGTATTCATGCATCCCATTCCTTTTTCCCTTACTCGACCATGTCCCTAAACCAAACCCAAAACCCGATCGATCTCTCAACCCAATCCAAACCCTTACCCCATATGATAATATCTGAGGAACCAGGAGAGTGAGTGTAACGACCCGGAAATTCAAAAAAGGAAATATTGGAAAAATTGAAAGAAATGACGATTTTGCCCCTAGTTATAAGGGCCGAAAGTTGACTTTTTGCTAGGGACCTTGTTTGGACTTTTTGGAAGTACCGTTGGATAGGTCTCGAGATGCTGAATCCGTAGACAGACGACATGCGTCAATCGGAGTCCGGATGAAAAAGTTATGGATTGGGGAATGCTAGGGGCATTTTGGTCATTTGTGTATAGAAGGGTAAAATGGTAATTTTGGGAAGTGGGGTGAATTATGACGGTTACTTTAGCTGATTCAGCTAAATTGGATAAGGACTGGTTACTTGGTGACGCTTGTCACCATAATTGAAAGATGGGTGGCATGACTTGAATCTTTATTGTTTACAAACAACATTTAAACAGTGTGAGCAGAAGGAAAAAACAGAGAAATCTCACTGTCTGATTGATCTTCCCAGTAACCCAAAACCAATTGAGAACCTGACGTAATTGAGAGTGAAATCGTGAGGAATTATAGAGAAGAAAAGGGCAGGGAAAAAATCCAGAAAACTCGAAACCCACCCGAAAACCTTTGATGAACCTAAGGATTGAATTTGAATTGTTAGACGTCCATGACTGTAATTAACCTTGAATTTAGCTCCCTGGGATTGAGACGAGTCGAACCTAGTGAAAATTGATGTGAATTAGAGTCGTTTTGGACTAGAACAGAGAAGGGGAAGACTTCGAATTTTCGAGCTTGAGTCGAGGAATTTGAGACAGGGAATGATGAAATTGGACTTGGAAATATGTTCATTAGGATCCCACGATGCTTTTGGATGAATCAATTGAAGGAAAACGATGGAGAATGATGAAATTCGATGAATACACAGTGTACGGCAGTTCTTCGAATAGTCGAGTTTGATTGGACTGGATTGAGGTAAGCGTTCATGTAATTGAATTCACGGAACCTTAATTGGGTCTATAACGATGCTATAGGATCAATTAATGGTGGAAATTGAACACGAATTGGGCAGGATTGAACCGGGTTGCACCGCAGGACCCGTTTACAAGGAAACGGGTAGAGGTGATGATGAACAGTAACCTGGTTACTGTAGCTGGCGCGTGGATTCCACGCGCAGCCGCTTGCAGCGGCGCGTGGGGGCGCATGAGCGGGAATTTCGAGGTGAGGTCAACATGACTTTTATCCAATTTAATGTAACGAACATTTTGGCACTAGTTTCGAGGAAATCGGATATCGTTTCGATAGTGTTCAGGGTATCTGAAGTTTTAATATATGTTTAAAATACGTATTTAATTCCAAGTAAATTATGGGGAATTAATATGATGTTAATTTAGTCATTAGTGACCCTGAGTAATAATTTTGGATAGGATTTGAAATTCCTGAAAAATGTCAGAAATTACGGAAACGCGTGTAGCTCGGAAAGCGAGCGGTTTGGACGGTGTGTGAGTGGACGTTTGTTTTATAAACCATTATGAATGCATAGTTAAATGTTTTACATGATTGATTGCATGATTTGAATTTCAATGATGTCCTGATGATGTGGCATGATTGTTTGTGATTTAATGATTATTTTAATTGGTCTTTCGGGCACGTTTTACGAAATACATGCAAATGATATTTTGGGCTAGGCCCGGAGTCAAAATGATTTCAAAATAGATATTTTGACTTAATTGGTGAGTTAAGGATGGTTTCTGGATTATTTTAATGTTTCAAATGAGATTTTACGAATTTACGTGTAAATGGTATTTGGGCTTGAGACCCTGTAGGAAATGATTTTGACTTGGTTTGAAGTCAAGGATGTGATTGAAATGTTTTGGGATGTAATCCCGGGATGGTTTTCATTGTGATTGTGGATACCCCAGACGGTCGGAGCTAGGGGAGTACCTAGACGACCGGAGCTTAGGGGATATGATGGTATGATTGTGAGTTGTTATGGTAAGCCGGCTTTTCGGATGTGTCTGATGTAACGACCCGTCTCAAATTCCTAGATTAGATTAGTGACTAATCACGATTAATGAGGTTAATCGGTGATTAGTAGAGCGAAATCGGACGAACGATGCGAAATGACCGTTTTGCCCCTAGTGATGGCAAAACGTTGACTTTTCAATCGGGTGGTCAAATGGACTTTGACCGATGACCGTGACGTAGTTCGTGACGTCACGAGTTCATAGACAGGTGGCACGTTCAATTCCGACATTCGAGGAAGAAGTTATGACGTTCGGAAGTTTAGGGGCATTTTGGTAATTTTGGGTAAAAGGGGTCAAATGTTGACTTTTTGACCGGGAGGTCCGATGGCCGAGGGCCAAAGACCGTTACGTAGATAAGGATGATACGAATCCATAGGCAAGCGGCACACTGAAATCGGACTTCGAACGGGAGGGTTATGGGTCACGGAAGTTCGATTTCACTATGCACGAACTTCGAGACGGTGACGTTTTGGCGAAATCTGATTGGGTGGATATTTTGGTGGGCCTATGGATGAGTGACAAGTGTCACTCATCCCATTGCTTTGATCCCCCAAAATGTGGATCTAAATAATTAAATATTATTATTTTAATTATTTTATAATTTAACCTAACAACTATTAATCCTAACCATCCATTTCAACCCTACCTTTTAATCCTCACCATCAATTCTCTCTTCTCTCATCTGATCACATCTCCTTCTCTCTTCTCTTCCACGGCACCACCATCATTTTCATTCATTTTCTTCCTTTTCCTCACAAACCCGAAAAACCCCATTAACCCATATTCTCCATTTTCTTCAACACACACAACACACATCCCCTCACCACCAGTGACTGAGACCAGGATGATAGTGTGAGTGAGACGAGGAAGGACAGGACGGAGGCGGCCAGAGCCACGGCGGCTCACGGCGGGAGGAAGCCCGAAAAGGGAGGTTAGGGGTTTGAAATTCAAAACTTGGGTTTTATGGGTCTTGGATCGAAACTAATGATTTGGTTGGGTCTTTGGGGACTCGAGGAGGCTAATGGGATCAAAAGGAACGGCTGAGGACGGCGGTGCAGCCCAGACGGACGGCCGAAAGCTGGGCGACTGTTCTCGGCATCACAGGTAACTACCTCGACCCGTTTTCTAGTTTTTAAACCCATAGAACTCTAGGTTAGGTTGAGAGGAGTAGAATGGGACAAACGGGAGGAAAAATGGTGGCCGGAGCAGGGAGAACCGGCCGGGTCAAGCCGCGGGTCACGGCGACCCGGTTACTGGTATTCGGGTCGACCCGCGGGAGGACAGAGATGACAGGTGACGTCATCATGCTGACGTCATCATGTCAGCGATGACGTCAGCATTGTCAGATCTGAAAATGTCAGCTGACATATCAGAAATGGGCCAATAGGAGTGCGACACGTGTCACATGTCAGTGCACAGTCAGCACTGACATGTCAGTGACGTGGCCCAATCAGGGGCTGACACGTGGCACATACGTGGACCAGTGCCGCGATGACACGTGGCACCTGTCAGACTGCCACGTGGCACTGACAGCACAGTGACGTGGACCAATGGGAGCTTGACACGTGGCACCTGTCAGAGTCTGACATGTCAGACCTGACAGATGTCAGATGACGTCAGCGATGACGTCAGCAGGTACTGTAGCAGGCGCGTGAAGCCCACGCGCAGCCACTTCAGGCGGCGCGTGAGGGCGCGAGGCAGGGAATCTGGGGAAGGTTCCAACATATGAAATCATCTATTCGATGTAACGAACATTTTGGGACTGGTTTCGTGTCGATCGGACACCGTCTCGAGATGTTTCGGGGCATCGGAATGTTTAGGTTAGGGATTAAAAATAGTTAAAAATACGGGAAAATTACGGGGCTTTAGTGGGAGGTTAATTAAGTAGTTAGTAACCTTCTATTACGATTTGGACAGGTTTGGGAGTCCCGGTGACGGTGGTCAGCTCGGGGAGCCGTATGGCACACAAATCGAGGCGGCAGCTCGGACGGTCTGTGAGTGGACCTTGTTTTCTAAATTGGTGCATGCATAAATGTTTATTAAATGTTTTATTACTTGTTTGATGATGCCATGGGTGCATTTGTATGTGGTTACGTATAAGCACGTATTTCGAGGTTTCGGCCTTATACGGTGCTTATACGGGTCTGTATTTCTTTATTGATTTAAATGAACTGAATTTGGATTTCAAAATGATAAACTCGGGTATGAAACCCATTTGGTTTTGTCTCGGGCATATGACCTCAGATTCCGGGCACGGTGCCCAGTTGGTGTCCTATGTTCGGGTACGAGACCCAGTCACTTTACGGTTTTGATCTCAGGTCAGGGAACCTTAAATGGATTCCCAGGTTCATGACGGTTTATGGGAACCGGCATGAACCCTTGTTGTGGTATCGTGGTTCATGACGGTTTATGGGAACCGGCATGAACCCTTGTTATGTTATTACGGTACATGACGGTTTATGGGAACCGGCATGTTACCTGATTATGGATA
Organism: Prinsepia uniflora; assembly: GCA_032719365.1. Classification (NCBI taxonomy): domain Eukaryota; kingdom Viridiplantae; phylum Streptophyta; class Magnoliopsida; order Rosales; family Rosaceae; genus Prinsepia; species Prinsepia uniflora. The sequence goes on along the minus strand of CM064870.1, from coordinate 47,063,082 downwards.
TTATGGATCATGACGGTTCAGGGGAACCGGTCATGAATGTTTATGTTATGTATATATATGTTCGTCTACCTTCCTTTACTTCTATTATCTCCTTCGGGGAGGGTCATTGGCCTGGGTGGACCCCGGAGTAGTCACGGAGCACCGACTGAGTGGAGTCACCTCCCAGTTGGGTTCCTTACTCTCAGGAAGGCTATGATTACTATTACCTCAGGTAGGGTCAGTGGTCTACGGACATTGATCTTGACTTTGAGAAGACTCGGATTGAGACCTGGGTAGCATGCGCGTGGCTTTGGATACCGTGACAGGATTGGTTGTGTGACTTATATATATGTATGTGATGGATATATGTTATATGATATGTGGTGTGTACAGGTGTGCACAGGATTTGAGCAGTAGCTCGTGTACTTGGTTTCTTTATGGTTTGGGGCCGAGTCCTTTATGGATTTGGGCAGTGGCCCGTATGGTCGTTTTTATTGTGGTCCTTTCGACCTTAGTTTATATCTGCTTTGGGCTTAGTCCCACATATGGTTTGTTTTGGATAAATGGTTTTCGAATGCATGCATGCTTTTTAGTGGAGGGTACAAATGTCTTCTCGTTAAAATGTTTTTATAAACTCTTGTTTTGTCCACTCACAGTTTTTAATGTTTTGACTGCCCTTCAGGTTGACATCGGATGTGGACTGTAGCAGAGACGGAGATATCACATACCTCCTCCGGATCCTGACGTACTCTGATAGCCCGGGAGGGCAAAGGTCGGAAATATCCCTTGTCTGACACTTCGTGTCAGACGGGAGCAGGGTCATCCCGCACTAATCCCGGGGGGATTGGGATGGGTTCTGTCATCTGAGCTTGGGGATGTGTTCGCCCATATGTGACTGAGGCCGAGGGTTTAGCCCAGAGGTGTCTGATCCTGAGAATGTGGCTGGATATTGGCCTACGCGTAGTGCAGATGTGACTGTGTGATTATTGGTGCACTTGTGAATTGTGTGGATTGATTGATTGATTGATTGATTGATTGATTGTGCATTTGTGAGTGGTGCTGTTTGATGTTGATAGTGATTACGTACTGGTATTGAGTACAGGTTTCTGGTCTGTGTGGCCAGGTGATTATGATTTCCTATGTTTTGGCCTGAGAGCCGGGATTTGATACTTGTTATGTGATTTGGCTGGCAAGCCGGTAATTGTTATTCATATGTTTTACCCTATGCATGCATGGTTTGATAAACTGGAGGTTACATGAGGTATTTTGAAATGCGTTTTAAATGATATTATTTTTGTCCACTCACACCTTTTCTGTTTTGATAACCCTCCAAGCCGTGGCACGACGTTCGGGGCTCATCGAGAGGCGGAGGCATGAGCGAAAATCAGTGCAGTTATCTCTGGTCTAACAGGTGCTGAAGGGAAATTTCGGGACTTCAGTTGACTTGTCAGACGGGAGCAGGACCGGGCACGGTTATCAAAATCCAGTTGGGACGGGTCCTGTCAGTGAGAGAAGGCTGGTGAAGCTGAGAACGGTGGCAGGAGATGGCTGGGCCGCCGTACACGGCTGAGTGGAGGTAAGGGCTCGGTTTTGCTATTTGACTTTTATTTTCGATTTGTGACGTTAATGATGGTTTTAGGTGATTGTAATGAGTTTACCTGGGTTATTAACGGGTCGAGTTCGAGTTGGACATTTTTGACATGATTATTAAACGAGTCGGGTTCGGGTTGGGCAATATTTGGATAAAACAGAGTTCATGACACAACACGACACGACATATTGTCAACCCTAATAATTAGTGATGTAAACATTTATAACTAATTAACAGTAAAATTTGATTTCTATAAATAATAAAAAATTGATTCCCAAGATATATATAAAATTTATCGTCCCAATGTTATATGAAAGAAAAGAAAAGAATAATTAGAGCTAGGGTAAACCCTAAGCTACCATTTAAAATGTCAAAGCAGAGCTCCTATTTCGGTTTAGTAGGAATTGAAAGCGCCCATCTTCTCAGATTAGTTGCTAGTCATCCCAACTTTGTAAGATGTTAGTCACAAAATTTACTTATTTGAATATGTGCTTGAAAGAGATATTTTTAGAAGAAAAACTTCAAACTACGTAATATATATAATTTTGAGAAAGATATTTATGAATTTGAATCCTACTTGCAGGCACGAACCCAGAAATTAAAATGAGGTGGGCTAAATGTTAGCTAGGGTAATTTTTTTTATCAAATTTTTATGATATTAAGTGAATTTCATTGATTAAGAAAATATACCTAAAAATACGTATTTTATGCAAATAAACAAAAAAATAATCATGCAAATAAAATATAATAACAATTGGATTGCAACAGACACATTTTTTGCGTAGATAAGACATCATATAATCTTTAAAATTATCACAATCCCTCATATTTAAGTGTAAAATAAACTAATAAGTGGGCTATATAAACTAACTTCATATAAAATTTTACGTTGACTCATCAATTTCAGGTGAATTAGAGCACACCCTAATCCAAAACATCAGCCCGTGTCTACGTACTCAAGTTTATTAATTTTAGAAGGAAAAAGAGCCTTAAGTATACAAAATTAAATTCACGATCTTCACTTTAAACCATGGACCGTATCGATCGTGCATGGTAGTGGGGTTGTGGAAATAGTTGGGTCAAGAAAATCCAACTGGAAGCTGTCGTTTTATATGAAGAAAATGGCAAATATCCTTAAATTTCCAATTGGTACAAATTAAACTCAAAAGCCGCGGTATTGTTGCAAATTTGAAATTTTTATCAAAGGGATCGAGTGAATAATATATATATATATATTAAAAATCAATTTCTCCACCGAAATACGTACATAAAAAGCAGCTTAACATTGTTTGTTATGGTTTTGAGTCCCTAGCTAAACGAACATCAGACGACATGATGATGTATGGAGGCTGCAGGCTGGCATCCTTGAACTGGATTTCAATCATGAGTTTTCTTAAATTCCTCTTGTAATTAATTAAACCAAGTCAATACAAACCCAACCCTGCCACAGCAGCCTTTGGAATCTTATCTTCAACAATAATCAAAAGAGATGATCCACATAAAGTAACAAGTTTTTTGTTTTATTTAATGACAACCATGCAGAACTTATACTTATCTCATATATGAAATTCAATGAAGTCAGTCTTAATATCTATACAAAATAATATAATTTAAATAATTTAGGCAACATAAAAATTATTACTATTCGAATAACTAATTTTTAAAATTTCGTAAAAAAAAACCTTACACAATTAAATATAAAAATCGCTAGACTTATTTGTACAAAACAAATCTAAAAAGAAAAATAAGCTAACAAAATGCACAAATAAGCCACCATTATCATTATCATTGCTTATCAGTATCATTATTGCCACCTTATTGGAATTTTTAAAACGACGAGCAATACCGTTCATCACCATATCGCATTTGCTCCGATCTATTGTGATTAACACCACCATCAGCAATGAAGGGCATCAATCATCAAGAGTTTCATCGATAACACGGCTTGTTGGGAGGCCAAAGTTTGTGACCATAATCGACACTATTGACGCAATAAATGGAACAACTTAGATTTACCTAACTGAGCTCCCTCGATTGCTCTTCTAGAGATGATAGGACCTCCGAGGAGAAGGTGAGAGCAAAGGATCACCGATGTGGTGCCGACTGAATAGTCTTTGATGCGTAAGTAAGATTAAGTGTGGATCATACGATAATAATTTAGGCAGAGCATGAGAAAGATTATCATTACCTTTTGGAGGAGAGATATCCTTATATTTATAGTACATTGGATGTTGTTGGTGGAATAGCTCGATGTGGGATAAATGTCATTATTCTTGGAGCTGAGACGAGCTATCATATGGTTCTGAGCCAAATTTTTGGCGTGGTCAACCAAGCAAGAGGCAGGTCAACCAGATGGGAGGTATACGTGGAGCTTAAGGTTTAGACGGTCGGGACGTTGTGTCTGGCTTAGGCAGGTGCCAGTTAAGTAAGAGACAGGTCAATCAGATGTGCTCGGGTTGGTTATTATTGATGTTGTATCGGGCTTGACCCTATTTCAGACATTTTAGTCTAGTTGAGGGTTTGGGGTTGTCTTTGGTGGGATTGCTTGGCCTTTAACCAAACTGACCCAATTAGGTACGAACAGACACCATGATAATAGAACAAGAAAATGAAGCTTGAAGACGAACAAACTTCGTTGTACTCCACCCAAGACCAATTAGATTTTTCAATTTATTCATTACATCTCTAATAGGAAGAAACTCCCATGAACGTGAAGCAAATTAGTAAAAATATAAATAAAAAATTTGAGAGAGGATGGCTAGCAGTGACGGATCTATTAAGGGGCAAGAGGGGTCAATTGACCCCTTCAACCTCTCAATTCCTCTCTTACTAGCTGTATCTTGACCCTTACCTGTGAAATCTGGATGTCTTTTTTTTTTCTGGGTTTGAAGTGCAGCTGCAGAAGGAGAAGGAAGAATTGTGGTTATGCCTTTTTTTTCAATAAAAACTTACCAAAACGGCGTCGTTTCGATTAATTTTTAATTTAAAAAAACGTACCTAAGACGACATCGTTTTGGGATATGTTTATTAATGAAAACTCACGCTCTCTCCTCTCTACTCCTTTGCAGTTTGCCTTCAATAAGTTCATTAAAAAAATCCACGCACTCTCTCTCTTCTGCAAAGGCCTTTAATTAAATTTCAATTTCATATTTAATACCTTTAATTTCTTAGTTTTTGGAATTTAGGACTCTAATTAAATTCCAATTTCATATTTGATTGTCCAATTATTTAGTAATTCTACTATCACTTAACATGTAAAATAGCCAACAAGAGTATCTAAATTCCACACTCTATTTTTTGACAGTTACAATTTCATGTAAGTTTCAATTCAAAATTTTAATTTTTTTTTAATTCTTGGTTCTTTGCATTAACTTTTTAGAAATTTTTTGAACTAGTGCCATGAATAATTCATATAAGCTTTTGTTTTGAATTTACTTATGAAATTATTTTTATGAATTTTTGTTTGAACAATTTACTTGAGTTTTTTTAATTAAATTTGATTTTGTTTCAATTGATATGAATTATGCTTAGATTATTTGATGATTGATATGATATATAAATTTATGATTAGTATATTTTGTTAGTTGATATATCTTATAAGGTCAATATTGATTAGTATGTTTATGACTATGGCCTATAAAGAGTTTTTTATTTGTTAGTATGACTATGAGTTCTTTTAATGAACAACTATTCCTAATATAATTATGATATTTTGTATTAATTTTATAGTTATTGAACGATATTTTAAGAGAAAGTGCTTAGATCCTATTTCAAATCATTCTAATAGCTCAAATTCAAAACAAAGTGAATTGGAATTGATTTTGGCTAATCTTTTTTTTAAAAAAAATGGAAGTATTATTTTTGGGTAATAAGTTTAAAAACTCTTCACATGTTGACCCCCTTGGAACAATTTCCTCACTGATGACTAGGGTTTTCTCTTGTTTTCATATTAAAGGCTACTTATTAAGTATTTACTAAATTTGAAATATTTTATTTATCAGTATTATTAAACTAAATCATTATTGATAGAAAAATAGACAAAATTTGAGCAATTAAAAAGGCTACTCGGCTATTGTTCGTGCGGGATTTCACCCCGCACTTATGAAGCCCATAATGCAATGGAAACCCTAACATTTGCCTATTTAAGGAGGGCATCCCCCTCATTTGTAAAGAATCTCACCCTCCCACACATGTGAAGACATCCTCTTTACATACTCTCGCAATGGCTCAAGGCCACGAATATGTAAACATTATTATTATCAATAATACTATCTCGGAAAGTTTGTCCCGTGGACGTAGCCCGATTCGGGTGAACCACGTATGTATCGGTGTCTTAATATTCATGCATTGTCTTCTCGGTCTCGTTGGTGTCATTTTTGGCATCAACAGTTTGGCGCCGTCTGTGGGAATCGCGACCAAAACCCATGTCGGATCCTTTTCTCTTCACTCACTCGTAGAAACTCCATGAATGTTCATGAACACCAAGTCCAAAAATCTAGATTGGCTCACTAACAACAAACCCAAAAAAATCCCTTGTCTTCTCTATGGTCCACGCCTAAGAATATCTTCTCTGTTCTCAACCAAAACACAAAGAAAACAATTTCTCACTCCTCATCCATCGTTTATCTCTCTGTTGGGTCATTGAGGAAAAAAGCACAAAAGCCATCGTTTTTGCTTGGCATATTTGTTATCTGCAACAAACAAACCAAGGTTGGAAAGTAGCTTTCCATCATGGTCACAAGTACTTATGAGAAGAAGGCAAAAGTCAAGTATCTTTATTTGATTTTGGAAATCCAAAGTAAAAAAAGAAGCAAAAACAGGGAGCAGAGGGACCAGCGGATGGGGAAGAGGATATGCAGGGCCAAGGAGCTTCTCTACCACCTGCACCGTTGCCGTGTCGTCACGCCTCCGTAGAAGGCATCGCCGCGCCACCTTGGCCATTCATCGTCGGAGGTGGCCGACGTCTTCGCCGTTGCGCTCTCAATCCCCTCCGGCGTCGCCATTGGTCATGCACCGTTGCAACTTCCCACCACCGTTGTTATCTCTGCAGAACGACCAAATTATTCGAATATCGATCGGCACGATCGATTAATCTATTTTGCTAATGCTTGTACACATATACTCTTCAGTAATTCACAATGAATGATCACTTCACATTGAGTTAATACTCACGATGAGTAGTGCTTCTAGCCTAGTTACTTTGCAATGGATGATATCTCTGGTCGAGCCGCCTCCATGAGTGATTGCCTTTAGCCGAGCCGCCTCACACGGAACAACCGCCTTCTAGCCGAGCATCCTCGCACAGAACAGTCGCCTCTAGCCGAGCATACCTTGCATCAAGCAGCCTCGCACAGAGTGATTACCTCAAGCAGAGCAGCCTCCGATGAGTGTCTTCCCTTGCCGAGTAACCTCGCGATGAGGATAATCTCTTGCTGAGTATTACTTCATACTGAATGATGCTTCATGTTGGGTTCGAGCCAAATCAACAATTACTTAGTTCGGCCCGTATTCGGTCTACTGTTCAAGTCCCCAGCCAAGACACTATCTTGACTGAAGACTTGGGGGACTACTGTTCGTGCGGGATTTCACCCTGCACTTAGGCCGAGCCTAAGTCCAATATGAAGCCCATAATGCAATGGAAACCCTAAAATTTGCCTATTTAAAGTGGGCATCCCCCTCATTTGTAAAGAATCTCATCCACCTCCCACACATGTGAAGACATCCTCTTTACATACTCTCTCAATGGCTCAAGGCCACAAATATGTAAACATTATTATTATCAATAATACTATCTCGGAAAGTTTGTCTCGTGGACGTAGCCCGATTCGGGTGAACCACGTACGTATCGGTGTCTTAATATTCATGTGTTGTCTTCTTGGTCTCGTTGGTGTCATTTTTGGCATCAACAGCTATCAAGCCCCAAATTCGAACTTAGGAGAATTTCAGAAAGTGTGTAATAGTACGGTTATTTCTAAAATATGCGAGATTGTATTGTGATATTGCCACATTTCGTAGAAAGTCAGTAAGTCCATGCAACACTACTATATTTCTGTTAAACTCCCTATGCAGGGTTGTGTAGACTTGCTGAATGTCTGCCTTGTGATTTCTAGGATACTTGGGGCTACATTTTTTATATAACTTCGACAATATAAAGTCGCATATCTTAGGATTCTGGACATTGTTACGTTCTTAAATTCTCCTAGGCCCCTTTTTGAGACATTACATTGGCTCCTTTTCCAATTATGTTGTTATTCATTTTAACACACAAATCATAGTTTGACTCGCATATTGATGAAGCCAAATTAAATCTAAAGTTTAGCCCTTTTGTTACATGCATGAAACTGCAAGCTTTTAAACGAAAAATAAAAATAAAAAAGGCTCAGCATATAATTAAGAAGCCTAAGCATTTTCCAAAAATATCAATGACTTTGATGACAAAAGGGATGAGTTTTCCTTGGACTATGAGGGGGAGAGCCATATCTCTTTTTTCGGTAAATTACTCATCAGGTATCGCCGCACTCGAATAATGGGCATAATTCCCATTTGAAGTATGACTTGACCCTAACCACGAAGTACTCCGCTGCTCTCAACGAGTTTCTTCATAATTGCTTGAATAAATATAGCTAGGTCCACCAGAAATAAAAAGAAAGAATTGCCTTTTTCTTGAAGAATTCAATACCTTGTCTCACCCATAAATCATAATGTCCAATCTCTCTTCCTTTCGTAAAAGTTACAGATTTGTTTTTAGCCTTGATGGTATTAATGATTAGGGTTCACATCTGTTGTCGTGACATCTAACCAAACAACATGTTTATCAAAATACTATACTGGATCACGGAATAAGCCCATTAGAAGACCTCAAAAATCACACAAGGCCCATAGAAGCCCATCACTACTATGACCTAACCTAGATATTTTCCTATAAATATGGAGCCTCCTCCCTCATTAAGGCGACTCTCTCTCCCTTCTCTCTACATCTACTTTCTCCCTCTAAAAGGCTAAGCCACTTGTATTATATCAAACACATCATGGTTATATTAATGAGAGTGAGGCAACACCGTGCACGTAACCCTATTTGAGTGAACCACATACTTCTTGTGTCTTGGTGTGCATGCGTGTCTTTACAGTCTCATTGGTACAATTTTTACATCAACAGTTTGACGCCGTCTGTGGGAATCGATACAAAAAGTTATGTCGGTTCTCTTTTCAATTTTGTTACTTGCTAAAACAACATAGCCACCCAAAACACAAAAAAAAAAAAAAAAATCAGATTAACTCTCTGCCAAAATACCCAAAAAATATTGTTTACCAAACGATAACCCAGATTGATTCAATGTCATATGTTTTTCTTTATCAATACAGAAGTTTGGCATCGTTTTTTTCTTTTGTTGGCTTTATTGGTCAGCCATCAAAAATGAAGAAAGTAGAAACCATCTTACATCACTCTCATGGAAGCCAAATATATATATATATATATATCATTTTGGGCTGCATCTAGCCTCTAGAGAGAGAAGAAAAAGGCAGAGTCAAGTTCTCCTTACCCAGCGCCATTATTTGACGCCGCCGCTGAGCAAAACACCTCAGCCGCTTTTCAATCGACGACCACACCACCATCTGCAACATCAAGAAAGGCTAAAACAAACATTTAGGAGCAGACCAACAAATTCACAAGCCCCCAAGTTGACTTAATCATCATTGCCATGCCTTCACCATTTCTACGTTTTTTCGGTCAACGTCGATAGAATTTTCCCATCACGTCTTGCTCGGCCTGGCCTGTCGAAACCCACGTCCCAACGATGCGAAGTCGTTGCGGCAGTCTCAAACCAACCCGAGATTCCAAGCCCGTTGGACCCGAGATACGGAGCCAATTCCTACCGACTTGAAGGCATCGGACGTGTCTCCCACTAGCATCAAAAGGTTATGCTCCATGAACGATTGTAGTATGGCCATCTCAATCGGCTAAAATCAGGCGCCGCTACTTCTATGCCGTATACTTTTGCTGTCAACTGAACTGAATATGAAGATAAGTTTTTTTTAATTCTTATTTTCATTTCTTCCATCAGTCTATCCTATTAAGTGGGTTAGAATTTTACCCATGCAAATCATTGGGTTAAAAAAATGGACCAAGTTCCATGCGTATTATAACTGGACTACAAAGTTTGGCAAAACATTTGGAGCCTTTTTTACTCTATAGCCCATTGTTTACCCTGAGCCACATATTATATAGTCCCCACACACTTATTATTTTTAGGCCTTTTAAATATGGATCATGTTGACCCACTTTACTAAGCCATATATATAGTCCTCACACACTTATTATTTTTGGGCCTATTGAATATGGATCATCCCTAATATTATCATATCAATTACTACTAGGCTATTTATACTAGGCTGCTTAAATCACAGTTAAACATGCTTATTATGTCACTATTTACACAATTACTTCCCTTTATTTGTGTAACGCAAATATATTTTGCATCCTATGAACTTACAGATCAGGAAATTCAATCTTATTCTCAAGAATTGTCGAATGGCTCAATTATTGATCGACATAACCACTGCACCCGGTCAGTCAGCGTGCCCCCTATGTGAACTTCTTCTTTAACCTACTCGATGCCCGACCGGTGGATTCTCTCAGCATCCACTTGTGCATGGGTCTACCTCCCACATTTATTTGCTTGCACCGAGCTATGCATCTTGATACACCTGAATACAACCAAGTATCACTTCCAATCAGAAACCCTTTTTGACCATCATTACTGACGTACGCATACATGTCACACATACATGCCTTCGTGCATACAGACATACATGCCACTCATACATGTCACCCATTCACACGTACATGCCCTCGTGCATACCGACATACATGCCACTCATACATGTCACCCATTCACACATACATGTCCCCGTGCATACTGACATCCATGTCACTCATATATGTCACACATACATGCCCTCGTGCATACTGACATACATGTCAAACATACGTACCCTCGTGCATGATGTCGTACATAACACTCATCCATGTCAAGCATACATGAACACCCACATACACTCGACATATTACCAAGTTGCTCAACACATTACCGAGCACCCACATACGCTCGACACATTACCGAGCTGCTCAACACATTACCGAGTACCAACATACACTCGACACATTACTAAGGTGCTCAACATATTACCGAACACCCACATACGCTCGACACATTACCGAGCTGCTCAACACATTATCGAGCACCCATGTACGCTCGACGCATTACCGAGCTACTCAACACATTACAGAGCACCCACGTACGCTTGACACATTACCGAGATACTCAATACATTACGGAGCACCCACATACGCTCGACATATTACCGAGCTGCCCGACACATTACCGAGCTGCTCGATACACTACCGAGCACCTACATTGGCTCAACACATACCGAGCTGCTCGACACATTACCGAGCACCCACATCAGCTTAACACATACCAAGTCGTTCATCTATCGAGCCTACTTTCAACGCTACACCTAGCTCACATGCTGAATGACAGAAATGTACATCAAAGAATCACTCACAAGCAGTCAGATTCATATATGGAGTCATACTCACCGGGGGGCTACCAGAGCGCAATCACTACAACATCAATCCACTTAGACATACAACACAACACATGGCCTCTTCTCATCCGCATCCTACCTTGACCGAGGACTTGGGGGACTGGTGATACACTAAGCAGAGCAGTATAAAGTGAGGATGTAACGACCCGTCCCGAATATCAGGATTAAATATTAATTAATTATGGATTTAGAATGGCTAATCGGGGATTAGATGAGGATTATCAGACGTTCAGGGTGAAATTACAATTTTGCCTCTGAACGAGGAAAAAAAGTTAATTTTTGACCCAGGAGGTCTGATGCACGAGGACCAATAATTGTGACAAGATGTAGATCGGGACGTTACGAGTTCGTAGACAAGCGGCACGTCGAAATCCGACATTTGACGGGAAAGTTATGATTCACGAAAAGTTTTAGGCACTATTGCACATTTTACGAGACGGATGAACTTTAGTCATTAAGTGGGTCCAGATATTTGTATCAGGCCCAATGGAAGAGTGACAAGTGTCACCCATCCATTGCTCACCTAACACAGATACATGCATATCCCCTTGCCTTTATCTGTTTCATCCAACCAAACTCGATGAACCCCAAAAACTATTACCCTATCCCCTTTGATTCTGTGTGAGGCCAAGTGAGTGGCTGAGGGGAGGGATGGACTGAGAGAGACGATGGCGGGCCACAGGACCACCGTAGGCGGCGATGAAGTTCACGGAAAAGGTAAACCCGTAACCTTTTACATTTCAAATTTTGTATTTTGGGATTTGGATGTTTTGAAAGAAAGAAGAAAAAGGATGAAAAAATGGGAAGATATAGGCTTGGACCGGTCATGCCGGTTCAGTTGGACAGGGCGAACCAGTGGACGGGTCTGGACCGGTCACGCGAGGAAGAAGACGACCATGCTCACCGGTACGTGAATCCCACGCACAGGGCCTTTAGACGGCGCGTGGGGAAGAATTTGGGGAAGTTTTTAATATGTAATTTATTCTATACGATGTAACGAATATTTTGGGACAGGTTTCGAGTCGATCAGACATTGTTTCGATATAGTTCGGAATGTCCGAAGATTTAGGACCGAGTTTAAAATATGTTAAAAATCCCAGAAAATTAGGGGGCTTTAATGAGAGGTTATAGAAGTATTTAGTAACCCTCTATTATGATTTGGACAGGTTTGGATATTCCAAGGACGGTGATTTAGCCCGAGGAAGCTTATGACACGCATATCGAGGCGGCAGCTAGGACGGTCTGTGAGTGGATATTAATTTCTAAACTGTGATGCATGCATAAATATTTTATATGTTATATATATAAATGATTTCTACGAATATGATTTTGGTATTGGTGATTTACATATTTGCACGTATTTCTAGGTTTACGGTTTTATACTGTATTTATACGTGCTAGTATATCAATAATGGTTTGATGAACTGATTTTGGATTTGGAAATATGGAATCGGACTTGAAACCCATTTGAATTACAAACTATCGGACTTCGAGTCCATTTAATTTAATAAGGCATCAGGTCGAGGCCCCAGTTGGTTTACATGATCGGGCTTGAGGCCCAAGTGGTTTATGATATCAGGCATGAGTCCCATTGTGGTTTATAAATATGATTTCAGGTTCGGAGGCCGTAAATGGATTTGGATTTGGAAAAAGTGGATTTCTGGATTCATGATGGTTTTATGGGAAACCGGGCATGGATCCTTTGAAAGGTTTGAAAGGTTTTGAGATGATTGGGAAATGTTTTCCATATACCATCATTTCATCTATAGATTGTCTCCTCCAGGGAGGGTCGTTGGCCTAGGTGGACCCTAGAGTAGTCATGGAGCACTAACTGAGAGGAGTCGCCCCCGTGGGGTACCTCACTCTCAGGAAGGCATTATGGATTATAACCCCCAATGAGGGTCATTGATCTGCAGAAATCGACCTGGGTGGACCCTGGGGAGACTTGGGACTTAAGACCCCGAGTAGCATGTGTACCTTTGGAAACCGTGACAGTACTGATTATGACATCGAGGATGTCAAGCATCAGGGATGTCGAGGCTTGGTTATATGGTATTTGATGCACATGATTTATTGGATTTATGAAATGGTACTTCTGTGCTTACGGATTTGTATCTATGGTTTTGGGCTGAGTTCCCACATATGTTTGGATTTACGGTTTTGGGCTAAGGCCCTAATGATTGATTTAAGTAAATGGTTTTTGAATGCATGCCATCTTTTTAGTGAAGGGGATAAATGTCTTCTTATGAAATGTGTTTTCTTAAACTATTGATTTTCGTCCACTCACAACTTTTAATGGTTTTAATGCCCTTCAGGTTGATCACGTATACGGGCTGTAGTAGAGACCGAGACATCAAATTCCTCCACCGATCCTGGCGCGCTCTGGAAGCCCTGCATGGGCTGAGGTTTTGAATTATCCCTTGTCTGACATTTCGTGTTAGACGAGAGCATGGAACATCCCGCTATAATCCCGGCAGGATTGGGATGGGTCTTGTCAAGTGGTATTAGAGCAGGTTTGCTCTTGTGTTATGCGTAGGTCGAGGATGTGATGTCTCTATTGGCTATAGTTCGTTATCAACTTGATAGTTAGGATGTCGGTATGATAGTTAGTCGAATGGATCGTGAATAATTTTGGTTCCGCATTTGATGCATGTGTATGCCATAGTTCTGTCGTGGTTTGGCAGTGTAAGACCCTACCGAGGGACGAACGTAATGGTGCTTTAGAGTTTTGACTGTGGGACGGCTATGTCAGGATCGTCTATCATGATATTGTAGGATTGGATATGACGATAGTGTGTAGTTGTGACCATTAGATGGTCAGGTCATGTTTATTTGGATAGTTGTTCTGCCAAGAGCAGTCGGATTTCTCAAACCCTAGTGTATGATGTTGGTTAGAAAATGTGAGACGGTGAGTGGTTTTACTTTGGCAACTTTTCGGAGTCGAGACCGTTGGTCGGTCATGTCATGTCAGCTTTGGTGATAGTACTGCACTCTGTAGCCGAACTTGTGATAATCGGTTAGGCCTAGTGGTTGTTGTGCTACCCTAGTTTGTGATGGATAGTTTGATGTTGTGAGGTCGTGGATGACCTGGTGGACGACACTGGTTGAGTCAAGTTGAGACTAGTTAGAGATTAGTTAGACAGGTTACCAGGGTTTGGTACTTGTCGATGGAATCCCAGAGTGGGGATACAGAGTAGTTAGTACTGGCGGTTGATTCCGTTGGATGCGGAGTGTCGATATCGATGTCTGGTGGTTGGGTCTACACGAGTTGTGGCAGGCACTACTATTGAGGATGGATGCAGTTATGGTTGTTGAGAATCGGGGGACGTTCAAGGAATGTTCATTTTTCTTGTATGAGTTGTCAGGATGATTGTACCCAGAATTGTGGGGTACGAGGGAGGTAGAGTCCCTCCAATTTGAGCAGAGGTACGGGTCGTTGCTCGGTATGAGAAAAGATCTAGGGTTGTCTAATTCGCACACAGTGTGCTGGTGCTAGTGCTGGTGCCGATGATTGTGATGATGATGAGCCACGAGTTGGGATGTGACTACGTCGTGATGAGCATACGTTTGATATCTGAGATTCGGTAGTGGATGAGTTGGACTGGACGGGATCCAGCAGTGGATGAGATATGTTGGGACTCTAACCCAACCGTGAGTGTGATAACTGATGTGATTGGAATGATTAAGTGGTAAACGAATGAAACGGTATGAACAAATAGCCGAGTTGGGGTACCAAGTTAGCTTGGTACCGACATGTGGTTAATGCACGAGTGTGTTGGTTCCAACATGGTTGGAACATCAGAATCGAGTGAGGTTGTGATTGAGGCGACGAGGGGAGTGCTTGATTCAGCATTTGTAATGGGTATTCCGAAGTCATTAAGGGTGACTTCTCATTTTCTGCCCATGGTAGATAATGTCTGTTGCCACCAGTACGTTGATCATGTATTAGTTGGTGGACCTGTGATTTGTTTTGGGTCATCTGGGGGAGTTGGGCATTTCGAAGTTAGGTGAAGGATATTTCTCATTTTCTGCTTGGTAGCAGATGATGTTGGGTTACATAGTGTGGTGAGTGCAGTGAGATTTTGTTGCATTCACGTAGGATGAATTTTGATGTAATTGTCTTGGATCATCCTTGATTTTTCGTAGGTGGAATGACAAGGATCGATATGAGGTAATTGGAGAGAACCCACAATCTCGACGTGTCTCATCATTAACTAATCTGTTTACATGTGAGAATGGTTGAGAAGCGATTTGATAGTATGCGATTTCAATAAGGTTGTAAGACCCTATGACCTGAAATCTGGTAGGTAGCTGAGTGAGAACATGTATGTGGATCCGGATCATGATGTTGATGATATAGTGTGTTGTGACGATCGAGGATCATGATGTCAATAATCGGGTGATGTTGTGGTGGATCAAGTTGGCATGGATCGTGATGTTGTGCCGTGCTCAAAAACTTCGCCTTGCTGATTATGCTAAGCTAGGAGCAGAGGAGAATCGTATTGTGAGACAATTGAGGAATCTCTTGGAATAGAACGAAATGATTATCCAACCTCTGTCTGAGATATTTGGATATTTGGATATGTGCGTGTGGGGATAGATGGAGAGTTTATTGCTCTGTCTTGGATATTTAGATATGGGGCTGATGAGGCTGCCTTCCTTTCAAGGTTAATCCCATATGATATATTAATAGAACAAGTGGGTATCCGACGGGGTTGGATTGGTTAGTATTGGATATGTGAATGATGGGATTGGCTTCTTTTCGGAGTCAATCGAATATGGTACAACAATCGAATGAGCAGGTAACCGATAAGTTCAGAGTTGGTGTGTCTCGAGAGACGTGGGTGATATTGGTTAGTCATTGGGAATGAATGGGTACGCCTTGGTGGATATGATTCAGATTGGTGCGTATTGGATAACGTGATTGGGAGTAGACGTATTGATACTGGTTGGGTGACCAAGGGACTTGAAATGGACACGGAATTGGGAGTGTATGGTTTGTCTCATGTGAGATTGGACTGATAGGCTCCAGAATTGAAACGTGTTTAGCTACGAGCTATGGATGTAAGCACTGGGTACGTCGTGCGAGGACCGATACTGGACAGGCTTGAGTGGTGCCTGGTGGTATATGGGATGTACCAGTGGTATGTGGATGAACGTGCTGGTAGTCGGCTAAGTCCCGATACCATTGGATTGGTTGAGAACGTGAACTGGACATTGGATATTATACGCTGGGCCAGAGTGATTTTGATGGGTTCAATGATTGTACGAGTAGGTGCTCAAAGCCGTGGATGGCTAGTGGAACCCTAGAGTTACGATGTGTATCACTACGGGGCAGGTATTCGATGGGGTCCAGTTACACACAGGTTGAGTGAGATATTGGTATATGTATACCCATGTTGAGTAAATTGGTGGTTAGTGTAACCACAAGGGAGTATAATGTCAGTTTTGACTAGCGACTCTCAAGTGGTGACAGTGTGGGAAGTGTCGGCGTAATGGCAGAATTGTCAAGGGGTATCATCTCAGAAGGTGCGGTCAATTTGTGATCATGCATCGCTTCCGAGGGGTCAATGTGTGGTCAATTTGTGGACTTCACTTATACACGCGGGGTGTATACAAGGATATACTAAATGCGAAGTCTAAATATGAGGTCGAATTTTCTTTCCACGAGGTTGTTGTGGAATCAGAATAGTTGGAATTTCAAGGAAAAAATTATTTAAGGGGGAAAATTGTAACGAGCCGTCCCGAATATCAAGATTAAATATTAATTAATTATGGATTTAGAATGGCTGATTGGGGATTAGTCGAGGATTATAAGACGTTTAGGGCAAAATTACGATTTTTCCCCTAAACGAGAGTAAAAAGTTGACTTTTGACTCGGGAGGTCCGATGATCGTGACATAGATCGATACATCACGAGTCCGTAGACAGGCGGAACGTCGAAATCAAACGTTTGACGGGAAAGTTATGATTCACGGAAGGTTCTAGGCACTATTGCACATTTTACGAGACGGATGGAATTTTTTCATTAAGTGGGCCCAAATATTTGTATCAGGCCCAATGGACGAGTGACAAGTGTCACCTATCCATTGCTCACCTAACACAGATACATGCATATCCCCTTGCCTTCATTTGTTTCATCCAACCAAACTCGATGAACCCCAAAAACCATTACCCTATCCCCATTGATTCTGTGTGAGGCCAAGTGAGTGGTTGAGGGGAGGTATGGACTGAGAGAGACGGTGGCAGGCCGCAGGACCGCCGTAGGCAGCGATGAAGTTCATGGCAGAGGTAAACTCGTAACCATTTACATTTCCAATTTTGGATTTTGGGATTTGGACTTTTTGAATGGGTCCTAATGATTTGAAAATGTTTATGGAGGTTGTACGAGTCATATGGGATCAGGAACGGTGGCCGAGGGTGGCCGGAGGCAAGAGAACACGGCAATGGAACGGTCGTGGAGGATTTCGGTGGCAACCGGCCAAAATCTCCAAATGGTCAGGTAAACCCAAACTGAAGCCCTAAATCTATTTTTTAGGTCCCTAGAAGCTAAATGAAGTCCCTAGGATGTGATTTTGGCCCTTGGTTATGTCAAGAACATGGATAGGAAATTTTGGGTTTAAATGGTTTAATGAACCAATGAGTTTTAAATTAGTCTTCTTCGATTTGATCACATAGAACAATCCTTAGGATAGATTAGAGATGATTGGTGGAAAGAAGGAAGAAAAAGGATGAAAAAATGGGAAGATATAGGCTTGGACCGGCAACGCCGGTTAAGTTAGACCAGCCAAACCAGTGGACCGGTCTAGACCGGTCGTGCGAGGAAGAAGACGACCTTGTTCACCGACTCGTGAAGCCCACACGTAGTGTCTTTGGGAGGCACGTGGCGGCGCATGGGGAAGAATTTGGTGAAGTTTTCAACATGTAATTTCATCTATTCGATGTAAAGAACATTTTGGGACAGGTTTCGAGTCGATCGGACATCGTTTCGTTATAGTTCGGGATTTCGGAAGACTTAGGATCGAGTTTCAAATATGTTAAAAATACCGAAAAATTAGGGGGCTTTAATGGCAGGTTATAGAAGTAGTTAGTAACCTTCTAGTATGATTTGGATAGGTTCGGATATTCCAAGGACAGTGATTTAGCCTGGGGAAGCTTATGGAACGCATATCGAGGCGGCATCTAGGACGGTCTGTGAGTGGACAATGATTTCTAAACTGTGATGCATGCATAAATGTTTTATATGTTTTATATATATGATTTCAACAAATATGATTTTGGTATTGGTGATTTACATATTTGCACGTATTTCGAGGTTTACGGTTTTATACTGTTTTTATACGTGCTGGTATGTCAATAATGGTTTGATGAACTGATTTTGGATTTGGAAATATGGAATCGGGATTGAGACCCATTTGAATTACGAACTATCGGACTTCGAGTCCATTTAATTTAATAAGGCATCGGGTCAGGGCCCCTGTTGGTTTACATGATCGGGCTTGAGGCCCAAGTGGTTTATGATATCGGGTATGAGTCCCATTGTGGTTTATAAATATGATTTCAAGTTCGGAGACCGTAAATGGATTTGGATTTGGAAAAAGTGGATTTCTGGATTCATGACGGTTTTATGGGAAACCGGGCATGGATCCTTTGAAAGGTTTGAAAGGTTTTGAGATGATTGGGAAATGTTTTCCATATACCATCTTTTTATCTATGGATTGTCTCCTCCAGGGAGGGTTGTTGGCCTGGGTGGACCCTAGAGTATTCACGGAGCACTAAGTGAGAGGAGTCGGCCCCGTATGGTACCTCACTCTCAGGAAGGCATTATGGATTATAACCCTCAGGAAGGGTCATTGATCTGCAGACATTGACCTGGGTGGACTCTAGGGAGACTTGGGACTTGAGACCCCGAGTAGCACGCGTAGCTTTGGAAACTGTGATAGTACTGATTGTGACATCGAGGATGTTAGGCATCATGGATGCCGATGATTGGTTATATGGTATTTGGTGCACATGATTTATTGGATTTATGAAATGGTACTTCTGTGCTTACGGATTTGTATCTATGGTTTGGGCTGAGGTCCCACATATGTTTGGATTTACAGTTTTTGGCTAAGGCCCTAATGATTGATTTAAGTAAATGGTTTTTGAATGCATGCATTCCTTTTAGTGAATGGCATAATTGTCTTTTTATGAAATGTGTTTTCTTAAACTATTGATTTTTGTCCACTCACAGCTTTTAATGGTTTTAATGCCCTTCAGGTTGATCACGTATGCGAACTGTAGCAGAGACCGAGACATCGCATTCCTTCACCGATCATGGTGCCCTCTAGAAGCTCTGTACTAGCTGAGGTTTTGAATTATCCCTTGTCTGACATTTCGTGTCAGACGGGAGCATGGCACATCCCGTTATAATCCCGAGGGATTGGGATGGGTCGTGTCAGAGGAGTTACACGGTTAGTGCACTTTAGTTGAAAGTGCTCAACCGAGGCAGTCCGCCTTATTCAATAACTGGGGGACTTTGTAATGACCCGTCCCGAAAACTGGGATTAGATTAGTGGTTAATGATGGATTAGTGAAGTTAATCGGTGATTAGTTGGGTACTCTTGAACGGACGGTGCGACATGACGGTTTTGCCCCTAGAATGGGCAAAAAGGTTGACTTTTTGTTTGGACGATCAAACGGACTTTGGTCAATGACTGTGACGTAATTCAGGACGTCAAGAGTTCATAGACAGGTGGCACGTCCGATTCCAAAATTCGAGGAAGAAATTATGACATTCGGAAGTCGAGGGGTATTTTAGTAATTTGGTTGAAGAAGGCAAACTGTTGACTTTTCATCCAACATGGATTTGTCACGCATTTCTAGGATCGTTAAGTAGGTCTCACTTCTCGAAGTACAACGATAGGCGGCATGCGCCAATTGGAATTCGGACGGTTTGGATTTCTGTCTAAAATGCTAAGGGAAAAATGGTAATTTGAGCATCAATGGGGCATTTTGGTCATTTGATGGCCTAGGGATCTGTGCCCAGTAAATTTGGGACACTTGGCTGTTTGGAGACTATGTCCACCAGAAATTGGACACTTTTCCTTTTCTACATGGTTGTGGAAGCTGGGATGATGAGAAATGAGATGGTGCCTTGGTGAAGGGCCGTCGTGGACGGTGGCCACGGGACCGTGAAAAACAGGGCATGCTTGAAACCGTGAGGAAACCATGCACCTTATACCTTCGATCTTCACATTTTGGCCTTGAAGTGTAAATGAAAGTTGGAAAGGGAGTCGAGACGCTGAGGATGGAGGCCACTGTCGTGCACGACGACGACGGTAAGATTAAAAACCTGAAACTGTTATGTTTTGGTTCAAAACAGGTGAATCTTGAATTGAGGTTTATCGTTTGATTTGGTTCATTGGATAATGAATTTGAGGTTGTCAAGAGTTGATAGACCTTGGAGTTGAGACCAGAGACAGCCTGTGGAGGCCAGAACCAGAGATGGAATGTTGCCGGTTCATCACTCAATGTGGAGAGGTATATATCTGCCTTTAATTTCAGGTTTTGAACTTGTAAAATGATTAGACCTGAATGGACGAAATTATTGGATTAAATAGGTTTGAAATCGGACTGGAATTGGACCCTCAACCGTGACCGCCAGTTTGGCTGGACCAGCGTGAACCGAACCGGTCTGGATCAGGTTCGACTGAGCTTGAAGATAATAAATAGTATCAGTGCATGGCTCCCACGTGCAGCCCCTTTGGGCGGCGCGTGTGGGCACGTGGCACCGTATTTGAGAAAGTTTCCAACATGACTTTTAAAGTATTTGATGTAACGAACATTTTAGGACTGGTTTTGAGTCAATCGGACATCGTCTCGATATGTTTCGGGATGTCTGAAGGTTTAAAGGCTCGTTTAAAAATAGTTAAAAATTCGGGAAAATTATGGGGCTTTAGTATAAATATTGTGAAGTAGTTAGTAATCTTATTATGAGATTTGGACAGGTGCGGGAAAGCTGATGATAATGGGTTGGCCGGAAACGGTGTAAGTGCATGCCTATCGGGGCAGCGGCATAAACGGTATGTGAGTAGGCTTTGTTTTCAAATCTGAGTCTTTAAACTCCCGAGTCTTTAAACTCAATAGGCTTACGGGGGAAATCACAATATCCGAGTCTTTAAACTCCCGAGTCTTTAAACTCAATCCGGGTCTTTAAACCCAATCTGGGCCCACCCCCGTCACATATCACATCTGGGTCTTTAAACCCAATAACCAGATTCAGCAAATCCAATCCAAGACCATTTTAAAACCATTTCCAAATCCATGTCCAAATCCGAATTCGAAATCACCATTTCGAATCCCAAGCCGAATCTGAAATCATCATCCCGAATCCAAATCCAGAATCTGGAAATCATATCTATAATCCATTTCCAAATCCGAATCTGAAACCATCATTCCGTATGCTAGCATCCGAAATCATCATTTTAAACCCAAATCCAGAAATCCACTTTTCAAGCTCCAAAACCGAATCCGAATCGTATTCCTGAAATCCGATTCCAAAACCCGAAATCACATTTTACGTTTTCAAAATCCTTTATAAATCATTGAAATCAAATCATATTTCAAATCCCAAAATCATAGTATTGAAACCATTATCAAATCATAGCATAAAACCGTAATCTCGTAAAACGCGCAATTACGTGAATATCTCGAAATATGTGCAAAATCGTAAATCATCAATATAATATCACAAACATAGAAATCATGTATAGAAAACATATAAAAACATTTATGCATGCATCATAAGTTTGAAAATAAAGTCTACTCACAGACCGTTTATGCCGCTGCCTCGATACGCGTGCACTTACACCATTCCCGGCCAATCCATTATCACCGGCTTTCCCGAACCTGCCCAAATCCCATAATAAGGTCACTAACTATTTCACAATGTTTATACTAAAACCCCGTAATTTTTCCGAATGTTTAACTATTTTTAAACGATCCTTTAAACCTTCGAACATCCCGAAACATATCGAGACGATGTCTGATTGACTCGAAACCAGTCCTAAAATGTTCGTTACATCAAATACTTTAAAGTTCGTGTTGGAAACTTTCTCAAATACGGTGCCACGCGCCCACATGCGCCACCCAAAAGGGCTGCGCGTGGGAGCCACGCATCGGTACTATTCATTGTCTTCAAGCTCAGTCGAACCCGGTCCAGACCGGTTCGCTTCA
Source organism: Prinsepia uniflora (assembly GCA_032719365.1). NCBI lineage: Eukaryota > Viridiplantae > Streptophyta > Magnoliopsida > Rosales > Rosaceae > Prinsepia > Prinsepia uniflora. The sequence continues at coordinate 47,040,683 of CM064870.1, read as the reverse complement.
GGCTGGTCCAGCCAAACCGGCGGTCACGATTTAGGGTCCAATTTCAGTCCAATTTCAATCCTATTTAATCCAATAATTTCTTCCATTCAGGTCTAATCGTTTTACAAGTTCAAAACCTAAAATTAAAGGCAGATATATACCTCCCCACGTCGAGTGATGAACCGGCCACATTCCATCTCTGGTTCTGGCCTCCACAGGCCATCTCTGGTCTCAACTCCAAGGTCAATCGACTCCTGACAACCACAAATTCATTATCCAATGAACCAAATCAAACGATAACCCTCAATTCAAGATTCACCATTTTTGAACCAAAACATAACAGTTTCGGGTTTTTAATCATACCATCGCCGTCGTGCACGACCGTGGCCTCCATCCTCAGCGTCTCGACTCCCTTTCCAATTTTCATTTATACTTCAAGGCCAAAAGGTGAAGATCGAAGGTATAAGGTGCATGGTTTCCTTACGGTTTCAAGCATGCCCTGTTTTTCACAGTGTCGTGGCCATCTTCCACGACGACCCTTCACCAAGGCACCATCTTATTTCTCATCATCCACTCTCTTATCTTCCTTCACACCTCACTAACAAATAATGAAGATCAAAGAGGTTTATTGGGGTGGGATTTCACGAGCACACACACATTGTCTCTGTTTTTGTTTTACAAACCGTGCAACCACAACTCGGCCTTCACAATTTTGAAACCAATCCCAGTTTCCACAACCATCTAGAAAGGGACAAGTGTCCAATTTCTGGTGGACACAGTCTCCAAACAGCCAAGTGTCCCAAATTTACTAGGAACATATCACTAGGCCATCAAATGACCAAAATGCCCCCCTTGATGCCCAAATTACCATTTTGCCCTTGGCCTTTTAGACCAAAATCCAAACCGTCTGAACTCCCATTGACGCATGCCGCCTGTCGTTGTACTCCGGGAAGTGAGGCCTACTTAACGATCCTAGAAATGCATGACAAATCCATGTTGGATGAAAAGTCAACAGTTTGCCCTTCTTCAACCAAATTACTAAAATACCCCTCGACTTCCGAACATCATAACTTCTTCCTCAAATGTCAGAATCGGAATTGCCATCTGTCTATGAACTCGTGACGTCCTGAACTACATCACAGTCATCGGCCAAAGTCCGTTTGACCGTCTGAACAAAAAGTCAACCTTTTTACCCATTCTAGGGGCAAAACCGTCATGCCGCACCGTCCGTCCGAGAGTACCCAACTAATCATCGATTAATTTCACTAATCTATCATTAACCACTAATCTAATCCCGTATTCCGGGATGGGTCGTTACAATCTCCCCCTATTAAAGAATTTCATCCCCGAAATTCCGAATAACGTACGTCCGCAACTTACTGAGGGAAATCCAACTGATCTCACATCTGGGTCTCTTACCCGGTGTCCATCACCTGCCAATCCAACTTATCCTGACAGAAAACTGTCGCCCCAAGTCGGCCAAGCGAACCAACTCAATCGACTTTCGGTCCATCTGACGATCATCTCATTCTCACCGAGGTCAACACATTCCAACTCATACTCGCGATACTTCTAATGTCGCACCAGCCAACACATTCCAACACGTAGGTACGCCACAACACCACTGCTACCAGTCTCATCATCCTTGATCCTTTTTCGAGTCAAGCGTATCTCGTACCAACACTTCAGTACATCGTGCAAGTTTTCCGTCAACAAGTACAATTCTCAAGTACACTAGTTCACAAGACGGAATCTACCGACCTCGGTACTCCCATGCATCAATACCCATTCAACGATCCTTATTACTTCCATCAGCAATTCGCGCCGACCCCACTGGAGTCACAACGTACTCGCTCACACCACTAACTCAACCAATCATCTCACCGGTGGTTCCACTAACCACCAACACTGTCAACCTATGGAAACTCCATCCACATCCTACACCTCCTGTCTACAACTAGACCTTATCACATACCTGTCAAACCGTGATCACACATCTCAATATCAGGGTCCCACCAACCACGCATGGCTCTGAGCATTCAGCTTACCTCAGGACTGACTCCTACCAACCAGTCAGATCACTCAGATCCAGTCCACATCTCAACCAGTCAATCACATCGAAACTGTTCCGAGTTAGCACGACAACCAACAACTTACCTCGGCACCAAGCCTCTACCAGAACATCACGATACACGTCCATTCGCATCGGCATAGTTTCGACCACTGAATAACCAGTACACCCACATGTCAAGTACATGCACCAGACACACGCAACAACAACCCTTCAAAAAGTTTAGTCAAACAGAGATATTTTAGACTAACTCAATCACAGACCGTAGAGTACATCCTCAAGTACTTCCAATGACATCCTACGGTAAGTCCATCAATCAACCACATCGGCATCAGCCGAGCTCTACTACACCCAAAGTCCATCCAACAACACCATAGTGTACCCATCACCCTCACAGTGTATCTCCATGGCACACAAAACATCCTCATAACCACATTGATTACCACCTGACTACAAGTTAAACACGCTTCACTTTTGATGTATAGGGGTCCAATCCTACCAACTCAAGTCCATTCTGAGTCTCCCGGTCTCCTGGGTCTACCGACTAATAACAATTCCAATCACATAACACAGGGTAGACACAGCACCAAATCCAAGTCTAATACTCATACGTATGTAAAAACAGACCACACTACTCCTACACCACTCCAAGATGGTCAAGATATCCAGCCACCTTCACTCCTACAAGACAGAGCAATCTCCTCATCTGCATGTCCAACATATCCAACCTCTGTCTCGTCATCCGCCTACCATGTCCAAAACTCTGTCTTGCATACAATTTTCCTGATCCATAATAACTTAATCCAGAAGCGATCCAATCCCGATCCACTAACCCCTAAGTGGATCCCACTTATTGTGCCACTACTTCATCTTCAATTCCCACAAATGATCAGACTACCACATCGAATCAAATTGATCAAGGAAACCCCACGTCTATAGACACGTCTAGATTGTGGGTTTCCTTTAATAACCTCATATCGATCAGTTATAGTCACTCATGCTCAACTTCCTATCGTCATCCTAGAACGGAACGCACAACGGTCCATAACCATATCGTCACAAGTTACCTTCCCTTAATCCAAATTAATCCAATCCCATGACACTCGCTACACATGCCAAACGTGGCGTCACCAAGTACTCTCTCGTTACTCCTGAACACAACCACATGTGTCCACAATTAAAGGGAGGGTGTTCACAACTCCTGAAGTTCCTTCAATAACTCGCCCAAATCGTCTCCAGAGTATCCATCACTCAACATGTAACACCAACCCGGAATCAACACATCAGCTCAACGTCTAAACCACTACATCTCCTGATTCCGAGATTCCAACCACGGGACTTCATCCCCAGCAAGTACACCACCACCGGCCTAACCGTCCAACGTCAACTCCTCTATTACACGTAGGAAATCCACAACTCCTACAGATCACAACCACGTGTCCATAACCAAACCAACTCACCGACCAATTCGCCTGTCGGTTAACACCGCTTATGCACATCCAAAAGGATGCCAGTCATCACATATCCTGATTCTCACGTATTAACCTTTTCGAGGTTCAACTCCGAGTCACCAACTCTCGGGGTCACAATCAACGATCACTCACCTCTGACTCCTTAGTCACAATCCTCGAGTGACATCACCCAATGCCAACACACTCTAACATCTCCAACACAACATGATGAGTCCACGAAAACCAACCTCACGGATGGTCAACCTGACCATACCAACCTAGCCTGATCCAAACCGAAGCCTAGGTCCATCGCGTTTCCACTGTGCTGCACCTCACGACTAGCCACGACCGCAACTCACGATGTGCATATCCTACCATTCACAAGCATCCCAGCTCGTGGCACATCATCTCCGATCTAGGGGTCACAGTACACTACTCCTGAACCTCCGCTCAAACCGAGCCAAACCCTCAATCTACGCTCGGGTCGGAGGAACTGACATCCCTCGTAATCCAATACTCTGAGTAACTCAATGCTCAACCAATCACCGCAACCTCACTGGACTCGTCCAGAGTCATCCACCAAGCCATCAAAGACCTCGGCTGCGCCTAGCAGCACCATCTCCAATACGGCCGTAAATCGGCCCAAGCCACAACAACTAACTAGCCACAAACCCCAACTCACAGTTTCCAGGCTAAGCACTTCTACTCGGGTTCCTCACTCGGGTTATCAAAACCCACGACATCCACTAGCTCACAACACCCTCAATACTCGGGTCGTCACACCTGACTAAGAACATCCCTTCACATAAAGTCTACACAATCGTCAACCGGTAACCATCGCTAGGGGGAATCCATCATGACAGGACCCATCCCAATCCCCCCGGGATTACCGTGGAATGTGCCCTGCTCCCGTCCAACAAGGGGTGTCAGACAAGGGATAACCAAGAGCCACTGCCCAACGGGGTATCCAGAGTGCGCAAGGATCGATGGAGGAGGTGTGCAATGTCCCAGTCCCTGCTGCAAACGCATCCGTGATCAACCTGAAGGGCATTAAAACCAAAAGCTGTGAGTGGACAAAAACCAATAAGTTTACCAAATACATTTATAAGACATTTATGCCCTCCAATAAAAACGTATGCATGCCACCAAAACCAGTAACCAAAACGTTTGCTCAACCGAGCCATTAGGGCCTTAGCCCAAAAACCGTTAACCAAAAACCAAGTGTGGGAACTCAGCCCAAAACTGTGGAATACCACCACCATACATATTAAAACCATGTGGGTCACCACCCACGACCATAAATGAACATCAATTCAAAATCCAAAACCATTTAGGGTCCCTGACCCGACATACCATTTCATAACCAATAATCCATTTTTACCACATAACACATATCCAACCAATAAGCCATTTTATTCATTAAACCATATTTTACCATTACCATCACCAGCATCCCAGATGCTTAGCGTCCCAGACGCTAGACGTCCCTGACGTCATATCTCACGGTTTCATAAGCTACGCGTGCTGCCCGGGGTCTCTCCGGGTCCATATATCTGACATCCCTGATGTCTGACGTCCCTGACGTCAATCATAGCAATCCTGCTCCTGAGTCATCATACGGTCCGGCTGCTCCGTATAATGACCCCTCGCAGGCAATGCACCGTGACTTCCCCAGTGTCCCAGACATCTGGAGGAGACCATCATATATCCTTGTATCCAGATGGTATATGGAAAACAGTTTTATTAAATCCTTTTATCACATTATTACCATTGGGCCCTGCCCGAAATTTCCATAAAACCACATAATTCCATTTAGGGTCCTTGACCCAAAATCACCATTATAAAATATAGGGTCCCTGACCCGAAATCACATTTATTATCCAACTAGGCCTCATGCCCGATTTTATGAACCACTGGGCCCACGGCCCGATTTGTAAACCAACTGGGCCCCTGGCCCGATAACATAACTCAAATGGGTCTCAGCCCGATTTCATACCAACTGGGCCCCTGGCCCGATTTCATTAACCAACTGGGCCCCCGGCCCGATTCTCAAATGGACTCCAAGTCCGAAATTTCCTAAACAAGTGGGCCTCAAGCCCGAGTTTATATTTCCAATTTCAAAACCATTTCATCACATTATATCCAAGTCATAAATATGGAAAATCTATGTAAAACCGGAAAACCTCGATTTACGTGCAAGCACGTAAATCGCCTCGAAATACGTGAAACCGTACAATTTACCAACAACCAAACCAACATCATACAATCACAATCATAATCCATGTAAAACATTTAAGCATGCATAGAATTTATAAAACCAAAGTCCACTCACAGACCGTTTTAACCGTGTGCCTCGATACGCGTGCCACCGGCCCTCCCGGGCCACACCACTATCACCGGGACTCCCAATCCTGTCCAAATCACATTAGAGGGTCACTAACCTCATCATTAACATCCTATCAAAGTCCCGTAATTTTCCCGCATTTTTACTTATTTTTAAACTTAATTTAAAACCCTCGGACATCCCGAACACTATCGAGACGGTGTCCGATCGACCCGAAACCA